>VTWG01018220.1:0-10859 GCA_008817895.1 Anopheles fontenillei
GGGAGAACAAATGAACGAGCACGCATACACAGACACAACAGACAAGCGACAGAGGAAGGGGAAGAGAGAGAGAGAAAAAAAGCAACTTCCAATAAGCGTTTGGCGTTACTTTTATGAAGAATAGTTTCCATTAAGATTCATTCACCCCAATTTCCTACGGCGCGTCGTCAACGCTGCTTAATTTGCTGCCCCTGCCCGTTGGCCCGTTCGAACCGCGCAGCTCCTTCGCTGCCGCAGTTTCGTTTGCTCGGAAACTGAAACCAACCGAGCCCCGGCACCGGGGTACGGGGAGCGTGGGGATGCGTTTCTGTCAATAAATTTATTAGCATTTTACTGGAAAATGATAGCAGCGGCTTGCGGTGCTTCCGCCCCATCGACACCCACCCATCGGGTCAATTGATGTTGGCGCGCACGTAATAGCAACAGTAGAAATCTCGTAGCTCGTAATGTAGCCCCGTAGCGCTGTGAAGATGTTCTCGATTGCGATAAAATGTATATTCCCTTTTTTAAACCGCCTCAATGGCTTCCACCGAGGAAGCGACTGGAGTACATCATCATGGACTATGATTATTCGCAAAATGGACTGGCAAGAGATGGGAAATGGAGTCCATTAAAATTGCACTCGTAAAATGATGTTTCGATATTTAATGAACGTTGTGAATAGCGAGAATAAAAAAAACGTGTTAACAAACAAATAATTAAACATCAATAAGTATCGTAATTACTAAAACCCTAGTTTTACATCGTTATTATTTTTACTAAAATTAGATTGTAGAGATAGGAAAAGCAAAACTTAAAAAACGTGAACAATAAATGACTAAAAATATGAAAAGTGAAAAGTAAAAAAATGTTGAACAGTTACATCAAAATAAAATATAGTTACTATGAAACGTTGAAAAAGATCTCAAAAATAAAGAAACATGAAAGTAAAAACAATAAAAAACAGCTATAAAACATGTAATAATAAATATATAATAATAATACATAATAATAAAACAAAGAAAAAATCTTTAATAATTTTGGCAAAAATAATAACCAAACAATTCATTGCACGATTCCTTTGCTTTTACTTCCAGTACAACACACAAACCCAACAATAAACACTCTTCAATGCTCCCTCTCGAAATGGCTAAGAAAGTTCACTTGAAACGAATGGACTCCCATTTCCCCGGCGCCAGGAACAAATACGTACAGATACACGTTCAGCTCTCGGAAAAGATAGAAAAAAAACAAAACCAAACTGCGATAGAAGAATCTTGGCGGCCCTCATTTCTTGTACCTCCTCATACACGCACGCACAGACCAATCGTCGTGCTGCGGGGCGGAAAAACGACATTCAGCTCCACCATCACAACTACCACCCACCAGAGCAAGCAAAAGACGCCCGCATGCGACCGAAAAGAAAAATGAGTGGAATATTAGGGAGTAATTTAACTTTTATTAACTTATCTGCGGTGCTCGTAAAACCGAAACCGGAGGGAAGCGCACACGAGCACAGGGAACTGTAGTAAAGATAGAGTGAGAGAGAGAGCGAGCGAAACAGGGGAACCACACGCGAAAGAAACACCCGGAAAACACGCACCCAGCCCAGGCGACCGGTTCTCCCTCCATCGGGTGGAAAGTGGTGGAAAACACAACGAGCGTGTAATATTTACAAACAATGTTGAAACGAATGCCAGTGTGTAGTATTAAACCGCACCGTCCCGCCACTTCACCCCATAAAATGGCTCGACTCAGCAGCGTTCCATGCACGCGGTAAAGTGTTGCAGGAGCATGTTTTTTGTTCCTACCGGCGAAAAAAGTATCACGTTTCGTGCGGCAAGCGAAGCACGAAAATGCCAGGAGAAAGGATTTTACCCACGGTAAGATGTGGAGGAGTTTTTGTGTGTGTGTGTGTGTGTGTGTGTGGTAATTGGGGCACTATGGTAAGCACTTTAAGCGTTCGGTTCCAAATTTTCACCTCGCAAAACCGAACACCATTTTCCCCTCTGTCTTCGCAATCCGATTTGGAGTGAGCAAAGCAGGTGACGAAACTGCCGATAGACACCTACTGCCGATCTAAGAGCCACCGGTAATCCACCGGCAACATTCCACCACTTAGAAGTTACGCTTGTGTGTCTTGTTGAAACATCTCGCACCGTACACAAAACATCTCACGCACCGACTCCGCTTGACTGACTCCGATCCAAACAGTTCTCGCACAGGTTCTGTCAGCTGAACTCTTGCCGCATCAGCACCCGTGCACGGCCCGCTATCGCCGTACTTGACTCGGTGTTTATTTCTCCACCGCCAATCGAATCGACCATTAGCCGTGTGTGGTTTAATGTGTTTATAACCGTTCAAGGCTGGAGTGAATTAAATCCGAAAGAAAAGCGAACCCCGGTGCCGCCCGAAGTGCCTCAATGAAGCCAGTGGCAGCACAAATAAACAGCCAAACTGTTGAACTTTCGTTGGCTAGCAATCGAGCACGGCTCGGAGATGGCAAGATGTTTGTTGCCGCCCTTTCCCCGACCCCAAACGCTTCCAAACTCAGTCCCCATGGCGGGCATGGTCGAATTTGGTCCTTCGAGCCGGAGTTTCGCGACGAGTTTTTGGGAAGCGGCGTCTGGCAAGTCAAACAACCCAGCTGTCCCGGCCACCCTCTCTCGGGGGAGGGCCACATTGACCAGATTGCCAACCATGGGGCAGCCGAGCCGAGCCGGCAGCAATCTGGTCAGTTTACAATTACTACACCAACCGACGGGACGGGTACGGTGAAACTGTTGCCCGGAGAGATGAAACAGCGCCTGACAGCGCTGATGTAAGTTGCCTCTTGAAAACGATGCTTTCCCGTAAGCCCCCCCACCCGGGGAGTGGCAAGCAACTTCCAATTGCCATCACCGGCCCTCTCCCCTCCCGGAGTCTGAACTGTATGGGAAAAATGGACAATGAGCCACACAGACGCACACTCAGACCCACAGCGCTTGTGGGAAGAAGCATAGAATAGGTAGACGACTGTCGTGAATTGTTCCTTCATTTGCATAGCGGAATGCAACAGCAGCGAATTGTGCTGTCCGGATTCGAAAATGGAGGACGGGCAAGACATCTTCTTGCCGGTGGACGACTGTAAAAGCAGGGCATGGAAACAAGGGGCACTGAAGGCGATGTCATTTCCTGTACCCTGTTCATTGCACCACCGCGCGTCGTTCTTCCCCAGTTTGCTGCACAATCGTATCGCGCAGTTCCTTCACATAACAAGTGGCTCGTTCGTCTTCGAACAGGCAGCTCCGCGCGCTTTTTTGCACTCCCATTCACCGCGGTGCTCTATTTGCTGGCACACAAACTAAGCAGAGCACACGCTCGCATCTCCATTTCCGTTCCGTTCCATTCCGTAGCGATGTAATCTGCTGCAATCAATCTGCGCGCCTGAATGTCAGACTACCGTTGCTGACACTTCGTCCAGCCCCCGTGCACGCTCTTGTGCCGCTCAAACCGATTTTCTTCCAGCAATACGCAGTTTCGTTTTGCGTTAAAAGCTGAAAGAAAAGTTCATTTCTACTAGAGGGAGTATAAAGTTAAATCTCTCCTTGCGTGATTGTGTTGCTTTCTGTTTAAGAAACAGTAGTTTTATCTCTACACATTGTCTTTAAACCATTCAGCTACACATATGCGTCCTTGCATACAACTATCTCATGACAGTTCTGCCAAGCACCTACAAAATCCCCAATGGCCCATTTAAACTCCGTTCAAACTGGTGGTAGCAATCCGATACAAAAAAAAAACCTAGATCGCCCGTCCGGTTGGGGCTCAATTGCACCCGCCCGAAATGCTCGCAGCAGATGAATAATGAGTGCAGATAAATTGAGGCACAAGTGCTTCACTCTTTGCTGTTTGTTTTCCTTTTTGTTGCCACCGCTGCCACATCGTCCTACCACGGTGTTCTTGCGGTATTCCACGTGTTCGTCCAGATCCAACAGACGCACGCTCTAAATGTGTCCAATTCGGCTCCAACCCCGGGTGGAACAATTTGCACCACAACCACATTTGATCTGAGGCTAGGCCTCGGCGGTACCCTGCACGCTCACACAGAAGAAGTGTAAAATTAATGGATGTCTTCTCGCATCGGAACGGCCACTATCTACGGGGCATCCATCGTACAGAACGGCCAACAGAGGGAGAGAAAAAAGTAGCAGGATGAGGATGAGGAAAACCCAGCAGGTGATTGGGTAAGAGCGAACATTTTCCAATGTGTCACGTACCGGAATGGTATAAGAAAGGAACGAAAATACCNGATAAAAACCATTCATCAACCAGTTTCACACGAAAAAAGTAGCCTCTCCCCAAAGCCGCTAATGAATGATGGAAACGACCAAACACCTTTCTATTCAAAACAGCGCAAAGTGCCTTCCGAAAACCGAACAGACCAAAAACGATCAATGCAATAAACTGTTTCACCTCACGCCGGCAAAAGGCTGCACCTAGTTTTGTACTTCTTTTTGTGCGCTCCTCCGTTCACACCTAAAATACACTTTCACGGGTTTAGTCAGCCAGACTTTTTGCAACAAAAACCAGGAAACGAACCAGGCACAAAAAACTAAACCGGAACCAAACCGCTACAGCATGAATTCTAAATAATCAGGTTTTAATGTATCGTGACACGGCGGATAATTAAACGACAATCAACGGGCGACCGCAGGATGACACAACCCGATAGCCAGGGGACAGTGCTTCCATCGACAGGTGACGTGACCAACCTGGTGCTGGTGCTGACATTCCATTGGAAATAGGAAAGGTTTTCTTTTCCCTCCACACCGGTGTTACCTAGTCCACCTCTCTCGTTGCATTAGATGCATCCAGCCAACTATTCTGGGTCGTATGGTTTGGCACAGCGCTAGTGGCAAAACTAGCCCCGTGTGCGGGTGATATTTGACAGTGTGACAGATTTAAATTTAATTACCTCCAACCTGTACACTAAAGCCGGGCAGAATTGCACGGTAGATGAAGCGGTTTTGCAGCGAATGAATTCTCCCCCGCACCATTCGCAACAGAAAAAGGAAGAGGAATACGTACGGAAAAATGCACACACACACACGATCCACCAGCAAAGAACCCAAAACCCACCCAGTGCGAAATCCTCTAACGAGTCAAATTAAGCTAATGTGTATGCCAGAATCTAATCGGTTTCGGGGGTTGAAGTGTACCTGTCCGAGTGTACACACATGCACGACACACTACATTTTCCCAATTAAAATTGATTAAGGAAAATGTTCCTGCCGGGACATTAGCTCGTTGGCTCGACGTTGAGAATTGGTTCCCAAAAAAGGGGGAGGTCAAAAGATTGTCAGTTTCGCATGATGGAAAGGTTAAAGTACATTGTTGAGCTGGTAGGAGCATAGTTTCATGATTTAGAGTCATATTGGAGCGCATTTGTGCTTTGAATTTTCTTAAAAACTAAATTTTGGTACTGATCAAAGTGAAATGTAAAACAGCTAAAATTAGTACAAGCTGATTTTCTTTCATCTTATAAAACCAGTTCAACCTATTACCGAGGACAAGGATGTAGATCCACTTCCGAAATGACAACACAAGTACACAACACATGAACGTTTCTTCACATTAAGAAGAGATGAATGTCAGCCGTTAAGCCTAAAGCCCCTGTAAAAAGAAATTAAATTGTTCAAATTTTTCCCAGCCGGCAAGCATCATGTGATTTTCATGAAATATTGATACAATTTCCTGGAGCCACAAAATGTCAAACTTTGTGAAAAAATGGTTGAAATCGTAAATCACTCGAATGTAATAGTAAGTGAGCAATGAGTGGTTCAGTAGTTAAAATGCAAACATCATTAGTCTGGCGCTTTGACGTTATCCGGTATATAAACGTTGGATTTTGAAAACAAACTCTAAATTATGTTTAAATTGGGAAGAACTAAAAACATAGCATTTCCAAAAAGCATGTCTCAAAAGAAAATTAAAATCTAACACATTACACTCTTCCATTTTCACAGTCCTTTGCGCTGCTACATCTCTTGAAATAATCAGTTCACTTTCTACATCTTAACCTCAAGACAGATGTTACACACAAGCTCTTTCAACCTGACTAACAGTCCAGCACACTACATTAGCCTTAGGATCTAACGATTTACCCAAACAAACCGTGAAACGTGACACAGCCCTTTCCAGTGAATTTCATCAATTAAACCTTTGCCATGCCAAATTCACACCTCCGAAAGCTCCGCTGGGGTAGAAACCGGGACTTCCAAGGTATGGGCGACTTGCTCGCCAGTAAAGCTTGTGGACCTGCGCCATAGCTTGCCCTTAGTACGCGCCATGTACGCTCTGATGGCATTTCCACGTTCTGGCTCCAAGTGTCCTTTAGCATTCTTCTGCAAACATTTCCGGCAGACCTTTCCAACAGCGCTCGCTTGACGAGTTTCAATCCACTCGGCTCCCACCATAGCATACTGCCCCCTTGTGTTTCGGTAAAGGTGAAATGTATAGCGCGAAGTAATTTTACATCAATTAACCAGCAGCCACCACCACCAGGCGTACGGCGTACGACGTTTGCAACGAGGGAGCATGGACTAACGAGCGCAATACACGATCCCGTCTCCGGGATGGTCGGTGATTATAGGGCAGAATTAACAAGCGCTCAGCAACCTCGGCTGGCAGTGAGGAATTGACTTGCTCGTTCAACTTGCTGGAAAGGTGAAATGGAGTATGATGAGAATGTGTCGCGTACCTCATCAAGCGTTTCTTAAAGGAAATAGAGTACGAAGGCAAAAAAAAATACACTTCCAGATCCGTAACCGACCCGGTTCTGCCCACTTACGGTTCGAATTTGCTCCAAGAATTAAATTACTCGCCAGTGAAGATCACAGCACGGGCACTCCACATTTTCGCAACCCAGAACACACACACACAGCATCGAGCGTGATACTACAGATGATTTAAAATGTATCAACAGCGAACAGCAGTTGCCTGCCGGGATATGGTGGAGTTTACAAACAGCTTTACACACACACACACACATCGTACGTTTACTCAAACGACATGTAGCGAACCTCCGAATCGAATGGATCTATCACGGAGGGCAAGGTAGCACACATTTAATTAAAGTAATTAGAAATCACCGATCTGATGCGGATGGGACGGGTGCGGGTACAAAATTAGAACGCACGCACACACACACACACGCAGCTTTCTTTCGAAGCGCACGGTGCCTGCCACTCCATTTCCAGCCAAATGCGGTCGGTTTGATCGTGCAGCAGAACGTCGTCCACGTCGTCTTCGAAGCGGGGCTTAACGGGGTTTTCACGGGAAAGCGGGTTAATCTGTTAGATGTGGAGAATGTTCTGTGGAAAGGGATGCTAATTTTATCAGGCCCGCTTACCGAAAGCGATGTT
Organism: Anopheles fontenillei; assembly: GCA_008817895.1. Lineage (NCBI taxonomy): Eukaryota > Metazoa > Arthropoda > Insecta > Diptera > Culicidae > Anopheles > Anopheles fontenillei. Next base: position 7,386 of record VTWG01018220.1, read on the forward strand.
GGGAGTTGACAGATTTCACTTGCCGAACGTTTTCGCAGTGGAACGCAAAGAAGCAAGGTTAGAGCGGTGGAAAGCGCGGGAAGATCGCCTTGAAAAGGTCAATGGTTAGTGGGTTACAATATTTGTTGATGTATGGCGCTTCTGATCTCCTGGCGGCTTCTGATTTAAATGTTCATCCTTTTGATTCAAATCGGATTTTGAACCTTAGGAAACATTTTAACTCAATATCAACAAAAATGTGAAGTTTAGTTTCCTTCGCTAAGGGTAATAATTGTATGAACAACAGAGCACAAGAAGAACTATATATATTATATGTGAACTATTGCGCTATTTACAACAAACATTCAATAACATTTTCTGTTGAATTCTTACACGAATTGAATAATTTATTAACAAGTCCATAAGATAAAATTAAACATAAATTAAATTATAACACTTAAATCATATTTCTAGCATTGAATTTGATATAAGGCGTCTTAATTTTACTTAAACATTTAACATGTATGCATAATTTGAATTAGACCCAATTAGAATTTCAGTCAACATTTTTGCATCCCGAGAATATAAAGAAATGATCAGTCATTATTTACGAGAAAAAGTTTCCCAATACATTATTTTTACCATTAAACAATTTTTTTGTCCAATAAAGTAAAACTCAAGCATTTGTTGAAAATGTTATAAAAGTATAAGAACTCTTTTAAAATAGTAAAATGAAGAATAACACTGAAATAGGTACGATTGTTTATGCAATGTTTGTAAATTGTAGCTCAACTGCTTAATTAGGTCAATGATCTAATCTTAACATTAAATATTTATTGATAAATATATTAAAACCTAAAAATAGCACAAGACACAGCCTGTGCTATTTTGCTACCAGCTAATTAAATCTTGGAATAATTGTGTTTATTTACAGCCCAAGCTGCATACATTTCCAAGCTCCCGATAGTTTCGTCGAATCTATTTCGCGACAAACTTCTCCACCGCAGCTTCTCGGAAGGCAAAATTAGCTAGCGCTGCAAACAATAGATCAAAAATTACACTCAATTCAAGCTGTCCGCATTCGCCATCCGAAAACCGAACCCGAGTACGCCACAAACGGTGTCCTAGTAGGAGGGCCGGAGATAGGGCAGAGGTAGCAATTCATCCATAATGCCGGCACAATGATGATTGCCGGGCACAAACTGCACAACTGCATTGCCCACTGATGCAACGCCCCCTCCAGTTCCACTCACCCATCCATACCCGTTTTTGGCCTGTGTAAGCGGGACAGCGGCAAGCGTTGTCCGTCGCAGCGGCGGCACTGCTGCATCGCGCTTGCACTGCTTCTTGCACGGTGCACCAGTTAATGGATGTACTTTGCTGATTTGCTTCCGATGTTCCATTGCACGTTTGCGCCGGCAAACGGTGATGGCAGCTGCTACGTCGTCTGGACATTCGATTCGAAACACATGTTCCATCATGGCTGCCCTGCCTCAGCCTTCCTCCTCGGCCTACAGACCCGCCCCCTCCCTCCACACACACACACTCACACAGAATTGCATTCGATTTGGCCCATAAAACATACAGTGTGCGCCTATTGCCACCATTGCGCAGCAGAAGTAGAACGAACCCCGGACCGTCCATCCGTACGAGAAACTTCTTCCACCACGCCACTTCCCGAACCGAACCCCCTGCAACAACGGTCGAAGACAACTCAACGGCGACGATGCCGTGTGCATGTGCTTTCAATCAATTCTGACTCCCCTTTTCTTGAACACTGCTAGCGCACGCCCCGGACACTAGCCTTCAACTGCCATGGCCTCTATCGACTCTAGCCGAACGCGCCGCACCACACCACATCGCCCCTTTGCCTTTATCCTGGCATAGCAATTTCGCTGTTGCTACTTTAATGAACACCGAACTCACAGCCGCCAAACGTCCTCTTCGGGGCCCTCCGCTCTCAAACCCACCATCGAAAACATCGATAGCCTACTACACACACACCGTGCTGTATCGATTGCTTCGGCAACATGATTTTCACTGGGCCAACTTTGGGCTCATCATACACATACACCACCACCACCGCTGCATCACTCCCCTCAACCGACCGGCGTACCATCACTACGGCGCAAGTGCTGCGTTCGGCGGGCGCACACACACTGATTATGATTGATTTATTTAATTATCATCGATTCAATCGATGCTTTATTGCTTTCTGCATTATAAAAGAGGAAACAGACTTTTCAGTGTGCCTCTCGCATGCTACCCCTCCGTTTGCTCTGGCGTACACGATTGCACTAACCATTCGTTTTCCCTCCGTTTTGTTCGAGTTTGCTCTGAAGCATACTTTCGGGGTCGATAGTTTGCATTTATTGGGTTCGAGTTTTTATACAACTAATATAAACATTTCTTGCCACTTTGCGGAGCATCCGTCAACTATTCTTTAACTACAGAAAAACACATTGCAATAAGAAGAGGAAGTTATATCAGACCGAGCAATTGACTTTAGAAGCCCGTCTGGTGCAATCGATCGATGGATATGGCACCGGCAAGAGCCAAGCAATAGCCATTTAACTTCTTCCCTGCAAGCAGAGCTAGGTTTTCAGTTCCTGGTTCAAAAATAGATTCGCCAGGTATCAATTTGTTTGGCCATTTATTATTTAAGAACGCTGCTGGAAAATTGGTCCTCCTTTTCCAGGAAATTGCTCATTTGAATCTCATTGAGCTGGCCAATATTTAATGCAAGGCAACACACAACCAGTCCCAGTTGGGAAATGTATTTTTCCAATAAATGTATTCTCGCTTTTACCTTTAAAGTGCTCGCCGGTGATCTACGTACAGCCTAGATAAATCGACTTGGAATTGTTTATTACTAATTTAAAATAGTCAATAAAATGATAATACACAGCACTAACAAACCGGGCGGTTTTCCCCTTTCCCCTGTTTAAATCTGAAGTTAACTTTCGCCCAACAAGGCCATCGTTAATCAATGTCAATTGCAGGCCCCACACGGGCAGTGAATACATTTTCTTTGCAGCGATGATGCTACGGCACAACTTCCAGCGAAAATCCACATCAATCATACTACCCGGCCACGATATGATCATCAGCCGAGCAATCAATTAACACCCAGTTTCATCTGGGTACGTCGTGGGGGATTCCTGAAATTGTTCTTTAAACTGTTCGAAAATCCGGCCCCATACCGGGCAGCACGGGAGGAGGGAGTTCGCCGCGAGTTTGCAATTCCATATCGCTGCTCCCAAACCCGCTCGCTCTGGGCTAGTAATTCCCAGCGCAAAGTTTAACGCTTCGTTGCATCAACAAACGAGCAGCGAACAAACAAACGGTTGCGGTCATTCTTCGTAATCCCAAACCAAATGGATATTGAAGAGAATAAACCTTTACAGCAGCAAAAACAACAACAAGAATGCTTCGCAACAAAAAAAAAACGCACACACGCGCGTGGTTGATGAATGAAAAACGCGTTTCAATTGG
>VTWG01018234.1:0-129140 GCA_008817895.1 Anopheles fontenillei
CCGTTTAGGTAGAGAACTTGAGCCGTTTAGAAGCCGTTTAGTGGTCGTTTAGTGGATTTGTGGCACTTGGGACGTTTGTTTGCCTGGCACGTGAAAATTGCTACATGCGTTTTAAATTCAAAATGTTATCCGTTAAAATTTCATAATAAATTAAATGTTCATAATAAGTAGAAAATGTCAGTTGTGTGGATTCCGAGAATTGCTCATTTAAAAAGAAAATCAAGAGAATCATTTAAATTTGAAATTGAATTTCACCGTTGGCGGTTAAAGCTTAAAAGAAATTGGTCATTAAAATACAGTGAACCCTCTCTTATTTGACACCTCTCCAATTTGAGAAACCTCTCTTATTTGAACATTTTACACAGTCCCTTGATTTTCAGTACATTTTTGTTCCTCTAATTTGGAAAAACTCTGAAATCTGTATCCCTCTTATTTGTGTATGGTGTTGCCATGGTTATTGAAAGATGTATGCTCAAATTGGCGATTCTGTTCGCAGTTTCCTATAGCAACAGTTAAGGCTGCATACTAAATGTTCTGTCTCTTTCTTGTTTGTTTGGACCTTTCATTCACTTTCAGCCTCTGTAATTTGAAAACCCCTCTTATTCGACAGTCCCATCGCCTCTCAAATAAGAGAGGGTTCACTGTAATTGATTTAATTTAAATGGTTGCGTTCTCAACAGTGCTCCTGCCGAAATCTGCCAATATAATCTGGCCACACTGCTCAAGTTGCAAACGCACATGCAGGGTTCGCAAACCAACGTCGACTGTAATGTCGATCACATGTGAGCGGGTTGACATTTGAAAAAGACCGTTATTTGGCAGAGGTCGGCAAACAAGAAATAGTATAAAAAGGCTCGTATAGCTGTGATCTAGTTATTTGCATTTTGTTCTTCTTAGGCATTATCCAGGTCTTCCCTCAGGTCTTAAACGACAGGAAAATCAATCTTTCTGAGCAAAATTTGTTTCATCGTTTGTCTGTTTGTGGGATACCCATCCAGTGGGAGCTTTCCCAAGTACCACAAATCCACTAAACGACCACTAAACGGATCTAAACGACTCAAGCTTTCAACCTAAACTGAATATAGAAAGACTTCGTTTAGCAGATGGCAAACGAATCCTGCATTCTAAAAATAGCAAAAATTGCTGGTGGCGCCATCTGTTGGTGGGATACCCAACCAGTGGAGCTTCCTCGCTTGGAGAGCTTTCTCATTCCCTCTGTACTGTTATATGGTTTCGCATTGAAGTTATGCATCGCTAGAACTAGAACGGCGATACGATTGTTTAATTACTAAACTACAATGTAAACCACCAGCACTGAAGCAAGTGAGATTTGAGTAATGGTCGATGGTGTTGATACCCATGTATCTGACCATACGACCATTCATATAGATTTTTGCTCGGAAAGTTAGAAGGCTATATAGGTCATGATTAGATGAAACTTGTCGAAACACATTGCAAGAAAATTACAACAATATAAAGATTGGTTGTAATACGCCATCTATTGAGCAAACCAATGAAGCTATGGAGCTTTCGTTTTTTTTTCTATGGATATTCGATTTTCCAGTCGTTTAAGCTTAATCTGTGGCGCTTGGGACCATTTGTTGCATCACAATATGTTAAGATTTTTCTATGTTCATGCACTTACATTTAATTAGATCCAGGCCTAATTGAATGCTTGCAGATAATTGTATAATTAAAATCACGAATTCGTATTCACAAATATTTAAAACATTCAAACTCATAGCTAAACATAACGATTTTAAAATTTTTATCCAAAATCCCGAGCGACTTTACCAAGGTGGCCAATTCGCAAGACTTTGCAACATGCCCGTCGCGGGTTCAAGTCTAAAATTGACCATCCTAGAATGGACCGTTCAAGTCTAGAATGGCCGCAGCACGAACTGGCTATCTGTCTGCGTGGTACTGAATAAAGCCTCGAAAGCCTATTCGCGTAGGATGCAACGACAAGTAGAAGAAGAAGCAGATACATTACCTTGCATACCTTTTAGGCGCTCAGTAAGACTGGACGAAGGTAAATATTTATGCATGGTGTACCGTTGTGCTATTGTAATACACTTTTAAGCTCATAATTTGTTTTGTAAACGTCTGAAACATGTCAATCGAATTTCTCGATGGAAAGTTTGTTTATAAATCGTTCACAAGAAGTAAATTTAAGGCGGACCTGTAACCGACTCTACTCCCCCACATGCTGCTAGAACAAGAAAATGCCTCCCTCTGCAGCATCGAAACAACCGAATGATGATAGGGAAATCGGAATGAAGGAATAACGACAGCTTTAAGTATAATTTCGTCCTTGAGAATGAATTGTGGCCAGCAATTGACAGCGTTGCATAAGCTCCTCCACCATCGGTAGTCGAGAATTGGCAGCTGTAAGCTAGGGCCTTAAGTCCTTTCTCTGCTTTTCGCAATGTTATACCCAGCTGCTCGGTCGGTTCCGTCCGGACGCGCGGGAAACAATGTAACAGACAACACGATAGCATCCCAGCTCGATCTCCCAGGCGTGTGACGTAAGACGAACGGTTCGCTGATAAAAAAGTTTCGTTATTACATTTCGTTTTTCTTCTTCCTTGTTCTGGTGCTGGTTTTGTGGAGTTATGGTCGAAAGTGCGGTCGGCGTAATGGTGCACTGTGGACGCATGGTTGCGAGGTTAGTGTCCGGTTTATAGCGTTGCTCTGGGGCGGTGGAAAAAGGAAAACAAATGTACTTCTCCGACAATGAACCACTGGACATACGGCACCTGTTGATTGAGTTTCATCTCAGCCTGATTCGGAGGGATGAGATTGATCCTTCTCCATTTCCATTACGTACTGTGACGGTGTAACGAGATACATTGAAGCGCTTACCCATGGCAGGCTATCGGAGACTGTATCCCTGTAGCGAGATTGCCTGTTTATCTCGAAGACCACGATGATCTAGTTACACCGTGAGTCTGTAAATACAGACGGGGAAGTATATCGTTGATCCATGGTTCGGAACCGGAGCCATGAAGAAAACACAAAGCACGTACGTACTTCATGTTTGCATTTCTTTCGTCCAAACAGGAAGTGTATAGTTGAATAGTATTTTTGGGAAATACTTTAGGAGCACAGGAAAAGAAATCAGACTACAAAATTTGGTTTTGTGCACTTTAATACTTTGGAATAGCTAGTAGACTAATTGTAAATTGAAAGCAAACCAGACTGACTTACCCACTGTGGTTGAAACTTTCGCAACGGCCGGAAATGATATGCTGTGCTGAATGTGTTAAATTTAATCTTTTATCCTTCCCTCTTTTTCTTTAACCCATCTCCCATATAATAGTCAAGTACAGGAGAATCTATAGCCGGTTTGTCCGGGAAAGATACAGAGCGTCCTTTTATGGCTATTTTGTTCCTTCACCTGATCGTTCCGCTGCATCAACTGATTTGAAGTCAATAGCCCATGCACGTACAACAGGTTACATTGCGCCAGATTCCGAGCAGTGTGCTAAAACTGCACCTGAAGATGTTTGAGAACGAAGACGAGCAAGTCGATTCCATCTAGTGGATTGAATTTGGCCGACACATGATACACGACAGTGTGTTGTAAGTAGTAAGTAAATTTACGATTATCACTAGACAAATTTGGTCTTTTGATCTGATGAATTTTGGATGATGCTGTGATTTGTATGATAGGATAAAAATGATGGGATATAGGACAACAGGGTACATCGTCAGCTCTGGGTTGGAATGTTTCACCCCTGAAAGGTATGCATACTTCCTATGCACAATTTCTCATGCATATGAAATGCATACTTCCAGGAGGAGTGAGAGTCGCTTCCCACTCAACTTACGCCTACAAGTATGCAATACGGTGCTTTAGATTTTTTTGGCTTACAGGGTTTGGTTTCACCACTTCGCTTGTATTTTTCGATCGTTTTCTCGAGAAATTAGATAAATTAAAGGAAAGAAGACGGCAACGAAGAGAGTTGAGAGAGGATTGTAAAAAATGTAGCAAATAAACGTAAAAAAAATAAATTGTAACATAATCTTGAACGTAGGAATAATATTGTGTTGGTTTATCTTTAGCTTATGCTCTCTATAGTTTTTCTTATTGTTCTTATATGTTGTTTCCTAAGAATTCCTCAATTTGAAGCAATTTATTTTTACTTTTAATAACATTTACAATATCGTGTAGTACACGGAGTTCCGCCCTCAACACTAGACAATAATCTTATCCGGTGTAATACAGATTCATCAGTGCAAAGCTCCAATCCAATTGGGACCCTCTTCCGATTCAAATTGTCACATTTCTGATGCTCAATCTGTCTGAGCGTTGTGTTTCATTCACTTCAGGGGCTTCAGCAAACAAAACTACAGTCATCACCCAGTCGTTCTCCTATCTTGAACCAGGAAAATTGTGACAAAAATAGACCCAAAATAAGCGACCTGGTTGATTGGCTTCGGTAGCATTTGTAAAGTGGGGGAGTTGAATAGAAAAATAAATTCCACCAACAATGGTGCGATTAAATCTGCCATTACCCATCATGTTGCTTGAATAAAAAAGCTCCTACGAGGGGGTAGGAAGAGTATTAAAAAGTAAAAAAGAAAAGAAAAATGTAAAACTTTACCGCGTGAAGAAACACGTCACTATGCGAACGGATCTGCTTATGGCACTTGCATGAAGCAGCAAGCTCAGGCAGGATGAAATGAACCAAATTTACAATTTCATTTGGGGAGAGAAGCGATCCTGGAGAGACAATTCAGATGAGTTGACTAGTCGGAAAAAACAGGGCAGATGGAACCGTATTGAATCGAACTTTTCCACGCGACCAACAAGCTGGTGAATGAACTCCCTTCTTCTCTTCCTGATTTCAACTATATATGGAAAGGAAGGCAAACCAATGGCGGCAAGTATGTACGAAGCGGGTTCAAGTTTAAAATGGAAAATCAATCTTTTATCCGACTATATTTAGCTGCTAGCATAAGGGGAATCAGATTTCAATAGCGGCATCCGGTCTGGTATGTTTTTTTTGTTATGGTCGCGAATGAAGCAACCAGCGACCAAAATGTAAAGCAAATTGCAGCATTTTTGGCGCACAGTGGTGTATCGGTATCAAATGAAAGTTGCCATTCGTTCTAGAGATGGAAACAAATCAGTAAAAAAGAAGTCGTCTCGCTGGAATCGTCCCGAAACCACGCTCAACTACACCTTGAAATGGATCTTTCACTCAAAGTATCATTATGCAAGCGAGCGAACGATGATCGATAGAAGGGGGAAGGGCACAAATTTTATCAATACTTTCGCGATTTCTCTGTACAGATGAAAATTAATCTTCGACTCACCGGCGTGAAGTAGAGCGAAGAATAGGGAAACTTTTTTTTTTTGTGATGAGCTAGAAGGAAATGTTGAGCATGACATTTTCTGAACAACCGTCGCATATCCGGTATCAAAGCAGAAGCAAAGCTCATGGGAAATGCGAACGATATCGGTTGTTTTGTTGTGTCTGCACCTGTTGTGCTTTCTATCCAAGCGTTTGACCTTCGCTTATGGGAACAGTTGGTTTTTTTCCATGCGAAGGGACTAGAGCGTTTTACATGCGGTGTTATATGATATTGTGGCTCTTGGCGTTGGTATAACTTGGTCGGGATGGAAAAGGGTTGTCGGACAAAGTCGGTTAAAAGTTTCGTGCTGTAAAGAGAAGAAATAAGATAAAAGAAACATTTTTTATCACTGTTAATGCTACCGTCCCCATTGCCGAAAAATCCTATTTTTGCGTTAATGTGTATGTATGTTGTGCGCCTAAAGGTATGCACAGTATTTATTTTGTTGTAGTATCTCTAGTATCAGCGTTTACATTGTTTTTTTTCGGTTTTTCCTTCACTTTCTTGCCATTTATAATCTGGAAAAAGCACGAAATAATTTAAAAGAATTCTGAATTACAAACATTTTGTTCAAAAAGGCTGTTACTAGAGCACATAGTTTTTTCAAATATTTCAAATAGTAAAATAAGTCACATTTGTGATTGAGAACTTTTGCAATATCAGTTTAGACACTGGTTATGTTACAAATAGTGCTATGTAAACTAAAAATACACGGATAGAAAGAGTATCATGTTTATGCAATTAGATAAAGACAGAGAATAAATACCAACCGAGTCTATTAGGTCTCTTTTGCATGAATATGAAATTTAATTGCATCCTACAGCCTGATCCGTACAGCCAATACAGGTGACAGTACAATTTCATGCAGCTAGACATTGAAAGCACATTCTAATTATTATTCTATATTGAATCTCCCCGATACCGCTCACAAACACAGCTTCGATTCACACGTCCACGTCCAGAACGTGTGCAAAAAATAATCCGCGCTTTAATAACAAACAAAAATTGCAGTGGAATAATTGGATGAAAGCAACACAAGGAACGGTATGCGGGTCGGGCGCTTGCAGGGATTCCGTCTCCAAATCCGGTACACATGGATCACTCTAGTTCACCCCCTCCGCGAACCCGGTCCCGTTGCTGTAGCGCATTTTCCCATTTGTACAACGATTAGCCGTGTCGGTGCGTGTCCCATTAGTGGGCGGAAATAGTATGCCTAGGTCACGGTGCCTCACTTCGGTCCTACGCACAAGAGAGATTTGTAGAATATTGGTGCTCTTCGGTATTGGAAATATCTTGTCACTATAGGGTGGTGGTAGGTGGTAAGGTTTTCAGTTACTCACACGGTGGGTGCGGTAGAGAACAAATAATGAGTAATTTATGATTAATTGACAAACGAATTGATGTAACTAATGTAGAAAAAAATGTATAACTGTCCAACACAGTAAAGCTTTGATAAAATTCCTTTTACTAATAACCATTTTGTAATTTTTGGTTACATTAACCATTTTTACTAAAGCTTAAAAATAAACAAGATTGATGACTGGCATCTCTATCATGGTTTAAAATTAAAGCACCTAGTAGCGCCTAAAAGTATGCAAACAATATTTTTTTCATTTAATACATTCATAATTTGTTTTGTATTTAGTGTTTACGGCTTGTGTTTATAGTTTAATGAGAGTCACTTGTTCAGTAATGAGTTCTGTGTAAAGGCTAATCAAAATGTTAGTCCTTTACGCTGTTACACGTCTTGCATACCTTTTAGGCGCAACACAAAACCAAAGAAGATCGTTTGACTAACTAAAAACGACGTCCTTAACATTAATTTCCAAAACATACGTGCTGCTGGTGCAGAGCCCTGCCACTCTGTCAACAAGTGAGCCAGTGCTGTCGGTATTTCTCGGCTATTCGATAACGAAAGCTCACGAGAGAGCATAACTGTTCGATCTTTCTCTCTCGCTCTCTGGGTCTTGCATGTATCTCTCACTCTGATCTCTCTTTCTCGCCCACCGGAAACCCACTGGAATGTGAAAGTAGCCTCCGAGGAGTGCTTTGACCGAACCGCTGATAGTGTGCCGGCAGGATGGCACACACCAGTTTTTCCAGGGCTGTCAACCGAGCTGGCTGGTCTGCTGACACAATCCGCCATTAGCGCCACACGCTGTGAGTGTTTTTGGTTGCGGTTGGGTGCTTGCTGAACGGATAGTAAGCGAAGAAAATTACTAGAGCATCGAAGGGATGGGACATACGCTTCCTGAAACGCTAGTCAATATACGTACGTGTCGAGGACGCGCACAGATCGAGGACCTAGCGATAGTGAGCGCTTCTATTGTTCCAGCAGACGCGCTAACGGTTGTGCGCAATGAGAGTTTGTGGGTGTGTGTTTGTGTGGCTGTAAATAAGTGCATTTGTTTTTTGGATAAGGTTTGATAAGGACACAGAAGCGCAAGATTCAGTGTGGGTGTTTTGTGGTGGCGGTTTTACACCCTCCCCGCCTGTGCATCGTAGTGCGTGGTATGGTACTGCGCCTTGAACCACACGGGTCCGATCGTATTCGCAGTGACGCGATTAACTGTGACGCTTCGGGGCAATTCTTAACCTCAATCTCATAACCGTGGACCGCCTTTTTTCTCACCCGCCTGCGGGTGCCTGCAGGGTGTGCAGGATGTTACAACCACTTCCCGGAAACCGTGGGCTCTGTGTGCGGGAATAAACCGAACTTCCACTCTTGGACGAGGCATATACGCAGCAAAAAGCGTCGTCACGGCCAGCCGTTTTTTTGTTATAAAATGTATTTTAGGATACCTTTGGAAGACAGCTTTCAGATATAAAAATCTATTTCAGTTTTGTTTTATTTGCACTTTCTGTCGCTCGTATCGTATACACAAAGATAGGGATGGCAGACGGTCTGAAAACCTTTTGTGGTAGCCGTAGTGAGTTATTGGCAGAGCATAAATCATTATCTGGTTTGACGAGCGGGTATAGCCTCCCGGCACCTAGTACAAAGGGTACAAAACCCGGGGTACGAATGCCAACATAAAAGGGAAATCCCCAAAATCAATCCATTTTATTGTACCGGTATTGAAGAGCCCCAAACAAGTCAACCCAGCCACGAGATCAATGTGACAATCTTGGATTGGATCTCACTTTTTTTGCTGTTGTTTGGCTGCCAAACCCCGTTTTGCAAAAGTTTCTCGCATCTGTCTTGGGACGAGACAACAAAAAAGTGGGAGGATTGAAAAGAAATTAGTTTTTACGCACCAGCACCATTCAGCAGGCGGCGGCCAAGAAAGCCACCGAAGGGTGGCCAAGTGTGTGATAAATGCGAAAGGAAAGTGAATTTTAATAACGTGCGGGTGCGCGAGCTTTGGCGTTTTCCGCCACGTTTTTGCCTTCTGCAGTTGGCGGTAACAGATGGAGGTGGTGTGTCCCAGCTGCAGGATGAAGGATCGGATGGGATAAGGTTTCGTTTTTCTGCTGTTCGTTTCTTGTTCTTGGCGAAAGTGTTCTTGTTGGTTGGCGGCCATTTTCTTGAAGTCAAACAAATGGTATCTTTAGCTAGCTGGGAAGGGGACAATTTATTTCCGACGAGAAGTTACAGCATAATTGTATCCTTTTTCATTGCGTTTCATGCTTAGGAAGAGTAGCGCCTACAAGTATGCAAAATAGCGTTCGTTGCTAGTCGTTACATTTGAAGCGCCTAAAAGTATGCTAATAGGATGTCTGTGCTTTTCACGGGTTTCGTTTTTAAAAGGTTTATATTACTTTGCTTTTGCTGATGGTTTGTTTACTTCATGTTTTAAAAGTTATTTTTTACAGACGGCAATGTTTTTTTCTTTTTAAATTTGTTTAATAAAAACTTCAACAAGAAACCCGAATGAGGGAAGTTGTACGGTTGTGTGGTACTTTTAGGTTTGAGCATTAGCTATTGATATCGAAACAATCGAACACGCTTGTAAGTACGCCCCGCAGCATGAAGTGGCAAAAGCAGGGGACGAAAATCATTATTAACTTTCGCTGAAAATCTTCGTCTACAAGCGTTAAGATTCGTTTACTTCTAAAACGTGCGTCTAAAGCACGGAAGTATCAAACACAGCATGTCCTTTTCACACCCGCAAACCAGCACCGGCGGCAGGACGATTCGTCATTGACCAGTTGTACAGGTTCTCATAAAGCAAGTAAAGGACCAGAGGCACAAAGCCGGACGTTCCATTTTCACTTGTTTGGAGAGAAGAAAGTTTTACGCTTCCCCATCCAACTGACGGCGCGGCAATGGAAATGTTTCCTATGAGTTTGTTTTAAGACGCAATTGTTGGACATCCCCCCGTCCACCAGTTTGGGGGCTGGGAGTAGGGAATTGGGTGGGGACCAACTTTCCCGAACAACAAAGTACCGAGTGCCGCGCGGAGACACAAAAAGAGACGACTCTCGCCGGTTCTGCCGGGCTGTGTGCCGTGCCTGGGGGTCATCTGGTGGGTTGCTAGCGACCTCATTTCCTCACGTAATTTCCGCGTCTCAATGTGTGTGTGTGTGTGTGTGTGTGTTTGTGTGTATTGGTGTGCATAGTTTGCTGTGATGAATTTCAACCAGTGCTGGTGATTTGTGCGTGATTATCAAAAGTGGGCAAAAGCGGCAAAATCTGAAGCACCACAGAATCCGAGTACCGTGGAAGGACCAAGTTTTGGTGTGTCCATTGTGCGAGTATATCTTCACGATTCCGCGCAACCGTTCGTCGGTTGCCGCAAAGAGTGTCCGAACACTTCCCTCGAGCAACGATCAAGGGCTGAAGACTGTGGTGTTTCATCCGGGTACGATATCTTGCACGGTACGAGGTAAGTTGAACGAAATCCACGTGGAAAGCGCTGGGGCAGCAGGGATAACGAAGAGTGGAAAATAATTAGTTTTACGCTTTCGTGCATAGAATTTATAAAGGAAGTTCGGCTTCTTTCATTTTCGGTGGACACTTGTAGCGCCAGGCAGGTCGCTCTGTTTGATGAGCGTGTTTGAAGGTGAAATTTAGATGATGCTTTCATTGTATAAAATCAATCTCCGTTACGGTGGAGCGGATCGGACGGGGCAGGGGAATGCTTCCGTGCTAGACATACCGTAATGCTTGTTAAAATGTAATGCATAATGGGGAAGGTGATTTAATCGCGACGAGAATATGAATTGGGATGGATTATCAGGCAGAATAGTATAAAGTAGATGTTTGAAAGGTCTACATTTACTGTTTGATGGTTAGATGTTTTATTAAAATACGGGTTATCTGGATCTTCAAGAGCTGAAAAAGCCGCCGTAGTGCAATACATAACATGGAGGTCGAAGGAATACTCCATAAACCTGCACGGTCAAACCTTTTTCTTGACGAGAATTGCATTTGTCTAGTAAAATGTATACCTCATATGGATATAATTGTATATTACACCAGTTAAATCTGGAACTTTATTTAACATAAGGTTAATAGAAAGTACTGCGTTCAGGATGTCCTAGACCTAAGTGGAAATGAAAAATTGTATGTAGGTTCTAGAAAAGGTTTTATTTTCAGTGGTTTTCGTTCAAAAAAGCAAGAAATTTACACATCACTTCAGAAATACCCTCAAAATCTTTATATTCATATTAATATAAAAAGTAATTCTAACGACTAGCTTCTTTTATGTCGTTACTTGTTAACTAGCTTGTTTTAACTGGTTATTTTCATTAGTTACTTTTACCTTTTAAGTCGGATTTCCGCGTAAATCGAATACAGTGGAATGCCATTCATGCAGGTTCCTTTTATCCAGTTGATTCTCAGATCAACTATCGTAACGAAGAGCGATACGGCGATCCACTGTATTACGGTTTTCAACCAAAATACACTGTATAAATAGGAATTTTCGATGAAAGTGAGTACTTTGCAACAACTCTTGATTTTATACGTTTTTGCAGCAAATGGGAATATTCTAACTGTTAAGCGAATGTCTCATTTTTACTGGAAAAAAGGGATTTTTTATTGTACTGGACAATTCTAGGAGCAACTTGTACCGATTTGACACAAGGACTGTCAGTAAACCGTGTATCTATGAATCCGCTAAAGGCGAGAACCGCGTAACTTGGGAACAGATTCTAGTTATATATAATTTAAATTTGATAGAAATGTAGCTCATTACATCAAATTATCCAAGTTAACTCCAAATCAATACATTGTACGGAACAATAGCTAGCCTACAATTTTCAGTCTAGATTATTCTAGCCTCAAAGCTAGAATTAGATTCGAGTACCTGCTCGAAAACACGGTGTTGTTTACATTTATCCCAAGGTGCATTAAAGAGATCTGGTGATGGAATCCAGAATCAATGTGTGTGTAGTCCAGGTGGTCTCATAGCATGTTTTTTTTATAACCAAAACTTTTGTTCAAACAAGCTTTCTGGAGGCTTGACGAATACTCAAAACACTCTTAAAATCTCCATTCAGAAGCAGAAGCGATAAAAGACAGCCTTCTAAATTCATACACCTTGGGATA
This sequence comes from Anopheles fontenillei, assembly GCA_008817895.1. NCBI lineage: Eukaryota > Metazoa > Arthropoda > Insecta > Diptera > Culicidae > Anopheles > Anopheles fontenillei. The sequence goes on from VTWG01018234.1 coordinate 11,861, forward strand.
AGCCCACCTGTATGTTATACCCACTTAGATAGCTGCTCGAAAACTGCTATACAATGCAAACAGCTGACAGGCTGAAATTTCAGCCTACCAACTTAAAACGGAAAGGACCCCAATATCAGTAAAGTCAAGAACTATAACATCTGTAATTTCCACGATAGGCGTCTTAATGTCTAATTACTATATTTAAAAAAAACTTTATTTTAAAAAAAGAAGGAACGACCCAGTAATTCATTCCATACCTAGACTGATACTTAAAAGTCCACACAAAATCACTTCCAGTCTGGATCGTCCTTCCGTAACAAGAATTGAATATCTGGTTGCGTGGTAGAATAAGTCCAGCAAAAGAAGAAAATATATTGTTTTCTATAATTTATTTTCATATTTTGAGGATTTTGTTCCTGCACATGCTCGTTAAAAATGAATTCATTTGCAAACAGCAAACCAATCCAATAACTGTCCAGGATTTTGTAGATCTTAAAAGTTGACAAATGGTGTAAAATATCCTTAGAAGGCCAGTCTTAAAATTCTGGTGTTACCTTTACCTCCATTACCTCCTCGCAATTGGATTATTATGCTTGATTAAAATCTTAAACTATGTTATGTAAACAAATTACAACTATTAAAACTCCCCAAGCAATAACAGTCTGGCCCAACGAAGATATTAATATCTAAAATAGCTAATTTGTATTATAAATTCCCATCATTCTACTTATCCGGCACTACAACCGCTTTGCGGTCTTGGCCTGCCTCAGGAGTGTCCGAAACCGCTCACGGTCTCGCGCCTTCCCATCATTCATCCCGCGGATATCCACAGCGTGAAATTTGCCACAATTCCATAGACCTTGACCACGACAATGCAACGTCATTTGTGAGTAACTTTCTGAACCACACCCATCTTCCCAGCCCAGGGGCAAACGGAGTTAGATATTAAGCTGCCAATAAGTTAAAGTCTCATAACCTAATCCAATGTTGGGGCCCGCATAATGGAGACTAGCGAAGCTCGGTTGGAAGCTGCAGCAATGGAAGGAGGATACTCCATTTGTGTGGAGTGAGCATTTCTCGGAATGATAACGAGGAAACAAACAAGTCAAAGACCGTTTAATCATCGCAACCTACGAGAAACGGTACGCAAGCGTCCGATAATAATCCTTGCGAGCTTCTAGGAATTAAATGCGATGCATTTGACCAGTCCGCTGGACACTGGCTAACGACGTTGCTTGTCAGCAACATAGCTTCGAGCATACCTATGCAAGTGGTGTGTGTGTGTATGTTTGTGACGAATGCAGGTTATGTTCTGAAACTATTAGTCGGTTGTTTTATTCATATTGTGCAGTTCTCGGAAAATTGAATAACAGTTTGTTATAATATAGAGCGTTTCAGCTCAGATCAAAAGCCTTCGGACGGGAGCATTAGCATTTAAATTTGTCTCTAAAGTTCCCACACACAAAAACACTTGCTGCTAGTTCCAGTTCAATGAGCGTAGTGAACGAAATGTTTTAAAATTTCACACAGCCAATTTTATGTTGATGATGCATGAAAAAAGAGCAACATTCGCTCGGCCCTGCGTAGATAAAGCGTACGCTACACGCGAACGTGCAGTACACACCGTGGACAAGGACGATAATCAGCACACCACACAGTGCACCGTAAGCACATATAAGCTTGGCGGTACCATATACAGCCCCATCGCCGGCAACGGCAACTGCCAGGCGACGCGATCTTAATGCGAAAAGAACTAATTCCGCGCAGGCATACATCGTCATCGTTGTTGTGGCGCCGTTGTTACTGCTTGCTACATGCCGGGTGCTGCTGGTGCCCACCGTATTTCCCGCCGGGCTGTTGCTGCAGGCGCTAACAGTGAGTAATAGACCGGACGCAGTGCCGTGTTTGCTGCGCAGAGTGTGTTTGTTTGCCGCAGCCCGCAACCCGAGTTCATAAAACATAATCATTGCAAAGAAAAGCCAAATTTAATGCTTCCGACCTGGCGGGTGCCACCACCAGTGGAGGAGTGAGTGTGGGGAGGGAGGAGGATCATAAAACTGAAATGCCTGAATGGTGGACCAGGTGGACAGATAGGTGTTTGGGGGGCAACGGTGGCAGCACATTGGGCGCACGGTAGCCCGCATAACGGGCGGGCGTGTTTTCTTTCTGCACTCTACTTTTCGCAAACCCTCCCGGCAACACCATCATTTTCTTGCTGCTCTATTTGCATTCACTGCTGCATTGTTGCATTCATCAAGTGTGTGTTGTGGGTGTCGGAAACGGAGAGTGTGGGCACTTTTGTGGTTAGCCGTAGCTGAAAGTGTTCTTTCTCGCCAGCCAGCAACGCCGAGAACGGGGGAAAAACAAGCAACAAGCGCGCCACACAAGATGGTCAACGCTCGGTTCGCTCTTGGTATGCAATTCACTATTAGATAGGAATATCTTGCTTTCTCTCTCTCTCTCTCCTGCTTTCCCATCATCCAACGTGGCTTGGAAAGAGAGGTACTGGTGCAAGTGACACGTTGACTGGTAAGAAAGCATGACATTTATTTATTATGAACTTCGGGGGCTGCCGGGCTTCTTGGCCATTGCGTGCCGCGTACCGAGCCATTGTTCATTCATTCTCCGTCCGTTTGTCAAATGCAGCAGCAACTGTGGTATGGTGCCACTCCTATTTCCCCCCATTCTTAAACCCCCTGAAGGCAATGCGCATCGTTTGTTCCTACTCACTGTAAGAGAGCCGGCACTTGTTCTGTGGCATAGACCCACCGTTGCAAGAGTTTTCATGTTTGAGGATTTTTGTGTTTGTTGCTTCACCATCTCGCCATTCTATAATGTACCGCAACCATCGTTTGTCTGCTTCCGGCCGACCTTTGCCATCCCATCCAGCCCACTCACTGCCCCTCTCCCCCTCTTGCCCTCCCCCCCCTGAGGGACTTTGCATTTGCTGAATGTTACGGTCGGATGGCTTAAAATGCAATCAACAAGGAAGAAAATAAGATGTTCCGAAGCGACTTTTCGACAGTGAGTCATTGAGGCTGTCAGAAAGTGAGAAATGTTAAATGATATTGGCTATCGTATACAAAAAAAAAAAATAAACGGAGAACACTTCTAGCGAAGGAATATTTCGGTGATGGTTGTTACAAGATGCTAAGCGTCGATCATCGTGGGAAAAATGGGTGCTAAGCAATTGTGAACCTCATATCGCATCTTGTTTACGAAATGAATTGTTTTGCATGAAGGAGTTGAAGTTAAATATAATTTCGATAACTGTTAATAATCATTTATTTCATATGTTTCCATTTCTTAACGAGTTTAGTAACGTTATTTTTCAACGACAATATTAAATTAAGAAGATTTGATAACATTTCTTTGCTTTTTCTTTCTGTCACTTGAATAATATTCTTTATCCGGGTTGTATCCATTTGACAATTAACTTCCACCAAATTGAATTTCATGAGCTAACCTGATTGCGCCTGTAATAAATCGGCGTTTGTTTGCATAATTTTCAGACTGAAACAATCTAACCTGAAAATCTGAGGCCAATTTTAACACGATTTCAGCCGCTAAGTCTCAAACACATTAGAAAACAGCTGGTGCGTATCGTAAAATCCCTCAAAAATAGTAAATTAGTAAGCTATGATATTGCACATTTTCACACGGAACAAATCGAAAAGCGCAAAATATATTTGCATACAATTAGGCGCTCGTCTTCCTCTACTTTCTGGCACACTCTAAACTGACCTCAGTATACCAGAGTAAGCCAAAATATTTCAAACAATTGGCATAAAAGCCTTTCCAAAAGATTTCGTTTAATATTTTATGAGTAACACGTATTACTGTAAGTAGTAAATATTCTAATACACCATTGCATACATTTAGGCGCTTGTGAATAGGTAATTTTTAAATTTGCCAAAAATTAAAACAAGTTTTTATGCTCTTATTAAAATATTGCACTAGGAGATAAGTCAGTATATTCAAGTATTTCGTATTCTAGTAATAGAGCAATGTCTAACAGACCTGAAACCGATCAATAATCATAGATTGGTAAATATACATTTAAAAAATCTTGAAAAGACAATCCAAATACAAAATGATCCTTGTGTTCGTTGAACATAGCGAAGAAGGATGCATATGAATAATGATTAATCATAGTATTTTTATAGCTATAAATATAATTATGCCGGTCTCCCAGCTATAAGTATAATTTTAATATAATTTGCCGGTCTCGTAGTACAGTCGTCAACTCGTACGACTTAACAACATGCCCGTCATGGGTTCAATCCCCAAATAGACCGCGCCGCCATACGTAGGACTGACTATCCTGCTATGGGGGGGAATCAATTAGTCACTGAAAGCCAAGCCCACAAGTGGGTACAGGCAGGCCTTGACCGACATGGGTTGTTGAGCCAAAAAGAAGAAGAAGAAGATAAATATAATTTATATCAGATGCAGTAAATGCTCCCAAAACGAAATATGTAAATGTAAAATGTTTTGGAAATATGGTTGAAGTCGAATTCTGCTTAAAATAAGAAAATATACAAATGGTTAAAAATACAAGGATATCTTTTCCGGCAACTGATTTCGTACAGAAAATTGAAAGCGTATAACCAACCAGGGTATGATTAGACTAGAAAAATAAAACATTAAGATTGTTTTTATTTCCCAGATGATGAAAATCAAAACACTGCGTTGTGAATATTTTCTCCTCGCAATCGTACCACGATTCATCTTTCCACCAGATGATTAATGAAAGAATGATTTATGATGAATTTGGCATCACAGAAATATGATACTGCTTTCTTTCGCATGTTAGCGCAACAACAACAGCAAAAAATACATCTTCCGGTGCAAGGATCTCCATTTATTTATCTCTTTCTGTGTATACATCGATTCCGACAAAGGCGCTGAGTCACGGGGAAAGCGTGGAGGTGATTCGGTTCCGGTGATTCGTTTTGCACCTTTCTTCCCCCCCCTCCCCGGATTGGCTCAATCATTTTGCGATACAAAAGAAAGCGTACGCAATCATTGATGAATTAATTTCATTAATCATTGCCAAAGTACGCACGCTAGATTCGCCAGAAGGCGGACAAATGGTAGCAATTGTATGGCAATGAGATGGGATAGAGAGAGAGAGAGAGAGAGAGAGAGACAGCAGGAGCAATTGAATGGCAGGACGAAGGCAGGAAACCGATCCAGCACTGGAGGTGGAAAATGAAGTGATCGTTTACCAATTATCGTCGTCGTCACGTTTCGTGCACCATCAAAGAAAAGCTCACCTTTGTGTTGCTCTCAAGGTAGGTGTGCGTTCATCCCGCATCCTGGCGCGAACGGAGCGGAGAGGGATGCTTATGTTTTTCCCTCCTCTTATTGACATAGGACAAGTATTAATTACCGGCTGTGGCGGAAAAGCGATGCCTTGCGCTGCGTGCTTGCGTAGGACGACATGTTGTTGCTGCGTTACTCCGGCAGACAACGCGCTTTGCGGTCTCTGAGGGCTGTTTCGTGCGTGGGCCCATCCAATGTGTTTGGCAATAATGCTTCTTAATGAAGTGTTATCTTACGCGAGTACGAAGTACGCCACAAAGGAAGGTAAAGTTGTGGGGCAGCTTGAAAGGTTTGCATCATAGAATTCGGTTTGCTGTTGCCGCTTATCACTTTGGAGTGTGTTTTGTTTTAATCGAAAGTTTGCTAAAATAACAATTGTCTTGTGCAGTAATGGAAAAAGTTTTCTGCACGTCGCGTAGTCTAAATTTAAACAGAAACACGAGAAACGCTTGGGCGATATAGCTTTTGTGGATGCAGTGGATGTATGTTGTTTATTCTGACGATTTATAGAACGTATTCGAGTGTAAATTACAGTCGATGCCTTTATACTATGCCTCTAAGCTACTTATTATTGTCTCAAAAGTTCAAATTTTTGACAGTGAGTCTCAATTTAGCATCGCTGTTATCAAGTTTGTCAAATCATCAAGAGTGTATAATATAAGTGCTAGCTTTCGTTGAATGCTTGATGGTGTGGTGATTATTAGACTAATGAACAAATTATTCTTGTGTTAAATTGAAGATTTTATATTGAATTTAAACTTGAAAGTTTAACTACATTTTACTTTTGTATTTATGTCTTTCAAAATGAACATTGCATCATATTAGAAAACACTACAACCCTTTTGGGTCTCTGTTTGTTTTGTTAAGCTGGGAAAACAACTATGTGGATGACATGGATTACCCAACCATACAGGATTTTTCCCAGGAGTTCTCATAGCTGTAGATACTTGAATCTTTCTTATGCGAAATGAACTTAATGTAATAGGAATTGGACTCTATAGCACCCTTGTTCGACAAATCCAATATAATAAGAACAATAAGAATTTACAAGGATCCTTACCAAAACCGGTACCATAGAGTCCAATTTCCAGTTCACTTCCTATAGGAAAGAGTCAAGCAAGTGTCCCACACCTATGAGAAACTCTGGAAACCCCTGTAATTCGGCTAATTCTCCCGACTTATAAACATTTTAGTAAATAGTAAAACAATTAAATACGAAAAAAAAGTCTGTGATTTAAAATGGAATTTACTTCTTTACTGCTGAGCAATTAAAAAAACAAATATGTCCATTTCACATTACACAGCATTGGGTAAACGTGCGCAAGAGACTCCAGTGAAAATTAACTTAATGTTATAGGAACTTAATGAATAGGAATTGGACTCTATAACACCCTTGTTCGACAAATCCAATATGAATTTACAAGGATCCTTACCAAAAACGGTACCATAGAGTCCAATTTCCAGTTCACTTCCTATAGGAAAGAGTCAAGCAAGTGTCCCACACCTATGAGAAACTCTAGAAACCCCTGTAATTCGGCTAATTCTCCCGAATTATAAACATTTTAGTAAATAGTAAAACAATTAAATACGAAAAAAAAGTCTGTGATTTAAAATGGAATTTACTTCTTTACTGCTGAGCAATTAAAGAAACAAATATGTCCATTTCACATTACACAGCATTGGGTAAGAGTGCGCAAGAGACTCCTGTGAAAATTAACTTAATGTAATAGGAACTTAATGAATAGGAATTGGACTCTATAACACCCTTGTTCGACAAATCCAATATGAATTTACAAGGATCCTTATCAAAACCGGTACCATAGAGTCCAATTTCCATCATTTGAAGTTCACTTCCTATAGGAAAGAGTCAAGCAAGTGTCCCACACATATGAGAAACTCTGGGAACCCCTGTAATTTTACTAACTCTCCCGAATTATAAACATTTTAGTAAATAGTAAAACAATTAAACACGAAAAAAAGAAGTCTGTGATATAAAATGGAATTGAATTCTTTACTGCTGAGCAATTAAAAAAACAAATATGTCCATTTCACATTACACAGCATTGGGTAAGAGTGCGCAAGAGATTCCAGTGAAAATTGTGGCAATTTATTTAGACTCCGTCTTGCTGCGATTTTTCGGCGCTATTTTCTTTCACGAGCGATATAGAAATGGTGAAGACCCTTTACCAGGAAAGCCTCCGAATTGCTCTAGCAGCTTAATGGTGTGGAAAGTTTATTTGTGATAAAGTAAACCTACGCCCGGTTTGCATCTGGCGGTATGTTTGTGTTAGCAGCGAAAGCTTCCTTCACTGATAAAACCGCTGTTCCTAAAAAAAAAAAGTTTTATTGTACCGAGTGATACTATTTTCTTTACAAATACTTCCTCTCTTTTCTGTGAAACGAAAAACAAAGGCAAAGTAAATGATTTGGCATTTCAGAACGGGTGTGGTGCATTAACCAGTGATGCTCCTGCTTGCATCCTACTCATGCTGCTAGCTGCAAAGGACACCAATCCTTTTCCCGATGAACCGGCGAGCTAATATCATACATGTATGCACTTTTTGCCGGTTGCCGGAATTGCTAAAGGTCAGAGTGTTTCCGCCTGACTGGGTACACTGTTTGCCGGGCAAACGGAAAGCATTTCCAATAAGCGGCGGTTGTTTATCCTGAGACGGTAAGAACTTACGCGTAGCGGTGTGTGGGTGTGTGTGTGTGGTGGGAGAGAAGAATCAATGACCTAATGCCATTCCATGTCAGTTGTTCGGTGACAACTTTCGCCGTAATGCGGAATGCTATTGGCATTTTCATAACATTTTGTGACAGTTTTTTATCCCTCTGCTGTGCTGTGTCCATGGGTCCTTTTGGTCCTTATTTTTATGGATCAAACGGTGAGTAGAGAGAGAGAGAGACAACGACCGAAGGGGTTAGAAGCATTGGTTCACGGTGGGATAAAGTAAGTAGCTTTACTGTAAGTGGATCCCCCGCGGGACAAAGTTGACGGGTGGTCAGCGGGAGCCAATTATTTTGTGATTCTTTTTGCCCACCTTTACGTTTCCCTGCGTTTGTATAATGATGTAGTATGCGTTACTGCCTTGTGCGTTATGTAGTTAAATGGAACACATTTATTAAACACATTTGTTTATTTGTGTTGTATCGTATTGCCCATGGCATTGCCAGTTCCAATCCAATTTGGTCGCTGCTGTTTTTGTTTGCTGTTTTTGGTGTACGGTCACTTTCTACCCGTGTCGTTGACACCCGCGCGTTGACAGCTGGATGAAGCTCACTGTCGGTGTCCATTCGTTACGGAACACTGGCCATACACATGGCCATGTGCACACTGTCCACTGCTAATGCATGCTGGAAATTTGGGCAAAGAGAGAGAGAGAAGTAGAGAACAAAAGGAAAAATACAACAGAGCAACAAAGCGAGCGAACTTTCAAGCATCCTTGACCAGACCCAGAAAAACTAACCCTCCCCATACACTTTCGATGGACAGCCGGGTGTCGAGCTCGGTGGCCAACCCGTCGAACCCGAACAAGTGCGACAACTGATGTCAAATGAAATTTTGCTCCGATCAGCCTCTGTAATCTTCTCGCTGATTGGGGCGTCACTGCTCGTTTTCGCACATACACATTTTCGACACACACACACACACACACACTCACACATGTACACACTTTTCGTTTACCATGTTGAGGCACCATCAGAACGCAACGGATCGCGCACCGTGCGAGTGATGTTTTTGCCAGGCACTCACTCGCTTCTTTGCCATAAAACCGTGGCCGACCCGCTTTGGTAGACCTGTTGCGTAAACCTGGCCCAGCGTCGACGGGCTCGCTGTATTAACGCCTGCTGGCGAGCTCTGCTTCAGGTTATAAATCCAGACGCACACACACACAGTGGTGTCGATGGAGGGCAGAAAGCTGACTGGCGGAACAGTAAAACCATTTCTATTTGATAACCGGTTTTGGGGCTGGCATCCTTTGCGGTGGTCGACCAAATCGACGGCGACAGACAGACAGACGGACCGGGCGGATCCCTGATCGGCACTAATCGGTCCGGTGCCTTGCGTGATGCAGCGTGTACGTGTGAATTATTTATTTTGTGATGAGCTTTTTTACGAGAATACCAGGAAATTTGTACATAGTTTTGGGCAACAAGCAAAGGGATGGAGGAAATTTTCATAGAAAAACGTAGTTGGAAGTTTTAGGGTTATAATACATTTCGAAAATAATCAAATATGTTAGTGACTTAGAAAATGATGCATGTAAAATGCATTTTTTTAAGTATGCAACTAGATTTTTTTATCTATATGACACTGCCTACCATAACTATATGGGCAGTCGTTTTTCGCGATTTACGGCAAATCCGAAAGAGATAGATACATACAGTAAATGTATTAATGGTACCCAATGCTATTTCACATCTTTGTGTATTTTTTCTTTTTTTTAACATTATGACATAACTTATTATAAAAAAAATGAATTTAGGCTCGTATCATAGCTGTTGGATTTTGAGATAGGCAGAACACACCCGCAAGTTAGGCAAATAATTAATAACGCCCATGCATAGGCAACACGCATTACATGTATTTTTCGTTTATTAGACAGAAAATCCCATTTAAACTAGAATCCAGTTGGAATAGTGCCAACGCAACAAGAATTAAAGAAGAAAGTGTATGTATCGCTAACGGAGCCCGTAGGCTCCTGATAAGAACACTTCAGAAATTACCATTAAATCGGGCTAGAATTTTAATGTAATTAACTAAATTCTACCTCTAAGGATTTTAAGTGAACAGTGCTTGGGAAGTTCGATTCTCATTAAGAGTGGCAAGACCTCTTTGGCAAATTCCATAGTAAACTAGTCGGAAGTCTGCATCGGGTTGCCAACCTTTTACAAGGCGTTTGCTCGGGAGTACTGCTCCCTCACTCAATACAGTCCACGAGACAGAATAGGCTGTAGAAACCTACAATAGCAATAAAGACATTATAAAAATACAATTTGGTTTTAACTAACTAATGCATTTGAGAATCGTCTGAAAAAAAACCAAAAAAAAAAATGGTTTAGAAAGGTTGAATGATGGTTCAAAACTGATCCGACTAAACAAAAGCGACCCAAAAACCTCAACAACGATTTTTTAGCACAACCCAAACGTTTGTTATTATTACATACATAGTTAAGGAATGTAATCATAACTTGATATTTTTCCTCCCACCACCCACTTCATCATCGATGTTCTCTTAGACCGCTGCAAAGGGGCCCTGAGCTAGCCGAAATAGCCAGCTCGAACTCCACAGCTCATTTGAGGCTGTTTAACGAAAATTAGCTGATTAGCACTATGTGTAGGGTTCATGATAGAACTTTAAGGCTGGTTAAGAACGCGTACCGAACTTGGTGGAACTTCATAGCTTTTTAATAGCATCGATACAAGGTGGCTCTTGTCAAAGTGTCAAAGACTGACGCCGTCAATCATCTCATTGCTGCTCCACAAGTTAGATTCGTTAAATGAGGAAAGCATATTGAGGGAAGTGATTGTGATTGTACAGTAAATTGTGTGAAATTTTGTGTAATGCATCAAAAACAAAGGATTTAAAAATATAAACATTTACTTAAACGGAACAAATCTTGTTGTTTATTTCATCGATGACGCTTGCTTGAAAATAAAACACAAAGAAAAATAATCCCTGGCACCGGGGCATAAGGAAGCTGCTTAAGCGCTATTTGAAAGACCCACCAGGAACTTTGATGCTGTTTATCTACTGCAAAAATGCGAATTAAAGCAGTGATCTTTAGCATACCAAAATTAGCTGCTTAAGCAAATTTGGCTATTTGGGAGGGATCGAAGGATAGGTCGTTGCATTCATTTGTATGTACATCAACATTTCATTACAGTTTTTTTATATACAGTGAACCCTCTCTTATTTGACACCTCTCTAATTTGAAAAACCTTTCTTATTTGGGCATTTTCTACAGTCCCTTCATTTCCAGTACATTTTTGTCCTTCTAATTAGGTAAACCTCTGAAATCTGTATCCCTCTTATTTGTGTATGGTGTTGCCATGATTATTGAATGATGTATGCTCAAATTGGCAATCGTGTTCGCAGTTTCCTATAGCAACAGTTAAGGCTGCATACTAAATGTTCTGTCTCTTTCTTGTTTGTATGGACCTTCATTCATTTGAAACCTCTGTAATTTGAAAACCACTCTTATTAGACAGTCCCAGCGCCTCTCAAATAAGAAAGTTGACTGTATTTCAATGAAATGTCAAAATTATTTTCTATGTTGAAAATTGCTTGTTTTACTGTAGTGATCAGAATCAGCCTGTACTGTAGTGATCAGAATCTAATGGAATAGGTCTTTACTAACGTGATTGAAGATGCAAAACAGACCAAATCTATGCAGGCAACGCTATACAACGACTGAATGAGTTTTTAATATCCTGTTGAAATAAATTATTTTTGGAACTAATTATTATTATCTAAACTGAGCTGTTGATGAAAACATTTTTGTAGTGATTATTTACAAAAAAAAATTACGCAATACGGCAAATAAAAAAAAATAGAAAAAATAATTTTTTGTGCCATTTTTAATGGCATGGTTGCACACAACTTTAAACACAACTTAACCGCTTCCCGCTGTGCATGATTGTGGCGGTATGATTTATTTTCATGGATTTGCTTCGCCGATGCTGCACGGCATGATCATAATCGTTCAACAATAGGCAAAATCACGACTCACGGGCCACAGAAGCGTGATACATCGGAGGTGTTTGACATACGCGGAGAGAAGGAGAACGAAAAGGAGAGGGGAAGAAAACAACACCGTCCCAATGATGACGTGCAGCCGGCGTAATCTGCACCCTGGGACGGGATTGTGGATTGTGTTGATAGGGCGCCCGGGTGTTGATTACGTGCCGATGTTGTATTTTTCTTGCGCCGTGTGATTGCGTCGGTTCGGCGCGCACGGGTACAACGTACGCATAAATTCTGCTGTTTCTCGCAGCTGGTGCACCGAAGACGGTTAGGCGAGCACCGTAAAAGCACGAGCACGATGAATAGAAGGATTAGAGTAGTAGTAGCGGTGCGGTGCAAAGGTGAAGGCGGAGGAAGGCGACATTGGGCAGAAAACCCCCTTTTTTCACGGCACGGGAATGGCTGATACATTCGCAACCGAGAGAGGATTATCTACATTCGTTTCGGAGAGCGATCGAGCTGGGGACTTTGGGAGGAGAGATGGGTTTTTTTTTGTTCATTTATGCTTCTTATGTTCACCCTTATAGCTGTGTCTGGCCTTTGTTCCGTTTTGCCGTGGCAGCGCACGTACAAAAGTATGATGATTAGTTCCATTAAATGTCAACGGATAATCTTACCACTGCCGAGTGTTGTTGATCCGGAATGAAGGATGCCTTCTTTTGATATTGTTCAAATCAGTGTGAAGCTTTAGCAAGTCATGGGGACATGCTTTATTACTGCATGGTTGAGTAACTATGATGATTTTTCACGTACAAACTAGTTTATAGGTACATGTAAACATGCAGAGCGTTCACTGTACTGCAGCAATATAAATCTGCCACTTTGGATCATCTGGTTTCACTTCATAAAACTTCCTAATCGGTGTTTGAAGCTGTTGAAACTTTTGCCAAAATTGAGGAAAGAATAGCTGAAGCATACTTTGGAAACAATCGTTTCAAGCCATGCCTGGGGATGAAAGTTTCGTCCCCACTGTTTCGTGCCCGCTCTGTGTGTGCTTTTTGCTTTTTTCGCTCGCTCAAACTCAAAGCTTTGTGACTTTTCGCTTCCCCTTCTCGGCTGATAACCATCAAAAGAAACGGGTGTTTTGAATTGCCACTTAAACAACGTGAAGTGTTATTTGCAAACACTCCGCTGCCCGGATCGCTTAGATGGTAGCCCATTTTTGTCTGTCCTTGTGGCCTTATGTGGAACAAACATCGGAAAGAATGTAACAAAAAAAAATGGGAGAAGAAAAAAAGGCTTCTTGAACACTATGTGCACATTGGGCTGGATCACACAAAAAAAAGGTAAATGTAAATGACCCTCGACTGTGGCAGCGTGAAGTTGATATGACACAGACATGTTTGAGCTTTGTGTGTTTCCCCCCTGGCTTCTCGCTTGCCATCGGCAGGGCGGACAAATTTGCCACCGATATTGCGAATGCTCTTGGACGTCTGTCCCTGTGCTTGACAGCAAGAGCGTTTCCCTTAAACGGCAAATTAACAAACAACGGCCTGCCTGCCGAGGTGACTTTGAACTTTTACGCGACAGCGTAATTTGTACAATGGTGATGAAAGCATTATCAACACGCTTGAAGTGAAGTGCAGGATGAAGACGATGCAAAAGATGCAGACACACAAAGACGGCAGCCAGCTGCCTAGCGTCGATGCTGTCTTGCGCCCTTGGTACTCTTCCTGTGCTGCGAAATGCGATGGAGAAGCCTGGTGCTTCACGTGCCTGGCCTGGTGGAGGAGGCGCATGGTGCTTTGTGTGAAGGTGCTGTGCATAATTTGCACATCACCGTGTGCACACCATCGAGCGTGGGAATTTTGCCGGGCCTGTTTTTGTTCACCCAGCGCGTGGGCATAAGGCAAAAACAAAAAGGCCTGGAAAACGGTGTGTGTGCCTGGCTTTGTAGAGTGTGATTGAGAAAAACGACCGACCGACCGACCGGCTGAGTGCACACACCTGTTTGTTGAGTGAGTCGCTCTGGCGTCGATAGATGCCGGTGAGCGAAGCAGCACATTTGAATACACCGAAACATCGATTGTTTTTCATACCAGTAATAGCATGCGGAATTGCATATGCTTGTTCCCTTGCTGCAATAGAAAAGACAGTCTTCCGATAGGGGGAGGAGGGGAGTTTGTTTGATATGTGGTGGAGAGTGTTAGTGATATTGGCGTAGGTGTGCGTCTGTGTTCCCTTTGCAAACATAGGCAAGGAAGAATTTATTCATGAAAATAAAGCTATCGTACATTCACAGCTTTGCATATCGGTTTATTGACACGGTCGGGCTGTGGCATTCATTGTGCATTCATGTGCATACATTCTATGGCGTTCTATTTTTTTTTTAATGTTTGAACAGCGAAGTTATTCTTTCTTGACGTACACGCTGTACCTGGCACTGTGTATGTTTATTTTTGTACCGATATGCAAAATAAATCATATGAATTTACGTAGTTGGCAATGCAGAGGATAGTTAGTTTTTCATTCTGACAAACTATTCTCGAAAAACATTCTGTATGGGTGAAAAAACAATACGGCTTATTTTATATTCAGAATTTAGTGACAACGTTTTCATGCTCTAGCTAGTTTTGATGTGTGACAAATTGACAGAAAAAGTGTTCTATATGCTCTTGGAAATATGTGATATCGTGCGTTTTTTCACATTCTAAGGCTATTAAATTATCAAATAGAAAGCATCAGTTGATTATTATTGTTCATAATTTTTCAAATTTTGCGAAGAAAATTAATAATTTAAAAAAAAGAAGTTTACATGGTTTACCTAACCATCGCAAAAACGTTATCGGTCGCCATAAATACTCATTCGAGCGACGTAAACTTTGAATTGAGCACAGTCATTTCCATTCGTGCCTTGTGAAATATGAATCAAGTATAGTAAAGAATGAAAATGGCCTGAAAAGATTGTTGGTCGCAAAGTTGTTGGTCGCGAAGTTCTTGGTCACAAAGTTTTGGTCGCAAAGTTCATGGTCGCACATTTCTTGATCGCAAAGTTCTTGGTCGCAAAGCTCTTGGTCGCAAAGTTGTTGGTCGCAAAGTTCTTGGTCGCAAGTTTCTTGATCGCAATGCTCTTGGTCCCAGAGTTCTTGGTCGCAAAGTTCTTGGTCGCAAAGTTCTTGGTCGCAAAACTCTTGGTCGCAAAGCTCTTGGTTGCAAAGTTCTTGGTCGCAAAGTTCTTGGTCGCAAATTTCTTGATCGCAAAGTTCTTGGTCGCAAATTTTTTGATGGCAAATTTCTTGGTCGCAAAGTTCTTGGTCGCAAAGTTCTTGGTCGCAAGTTTCTGGATCGTAATTTTCTTGATCGCAAAGTTCTTGGTCCCAGAGTTCTTGGTCGCAGAGTTGTTGGTCGCAAAGTTCTTGGTCGCAAAACTCTTGAACGCAAGTTTCTTTATCGCAAATTTCTTGATCGCTAAGCTCTTGGTCACAAAGCTCTTGATCGCAAAGTTCTTGGTCGCAAAGTTCTTGGTCGCAAAGTTCTTGGTCGCAGAGTTCTTGGTCGCAAAGTTCTTGGTCGCAAAGTTATTGGTCGCAAAGTTCTTGGTCACAAAGTTCTTGGTCGCAGAGTTCTTGGTCGCAAATTTCTTGGTCGCAAAGTTCTTGTTCGCAAAGTTGTTGGTCGCAATGTTTGTGGTTTCCAAAAGTTCCTAGTCGCAAAGTTCTTGGTCGCAAAGTTCTTAGTCGCAAAGTTCTTGGTCGCATAGTCCTTGGACGCAAAGTCCTTCGTCACAAACATCTTGGTAGCAAAACTCTTGGTCGCAAAGTTCTTGGTCGCAAAGTTCTTGGTCGCAAAGTTCTTGGTCGCAAAGTTCTTGGTCGCAAAGTTCTTGGTCGCATAGTCCTTGGACGCAAAGTCCTTCGTCGCAAACATCTTGGTAGCAAAACTCTTGGTCGCAAAATTCTTGGTCTCAAATCTCTTCGTCGCATAGTACTTGGTCGCATAGTTCTTGGTCGCAACGTTCTTGGTCGCATAGTCCTTGGTCGCAAAGTTCTTGGTCGCAAAGTTCCTAGTCGCAAAGTTCTTGGTAGCAAAACTCTTGGTCGCATTAATCTTGGTCTCAAAGTTCTTGGTCGCAAAGATCTTGTTCGCAAAGTTCTTGCTTGATCGCAAAGTTGTTGGTCGCAAATTTCTTGATCACAAACACTTCGTCACAAAGTTCTTGATCGCAAAAATCTTGCCGATTGGCTTAGGTTCAACCAATATTTTCTTCCAATGTTTAACGCTTCTAACATAAATTATCCTTGAAGTGTAGAAAACTATATTTACTTAAAAATGGTGTCAATTATTACTAAAAGTATGACAAAATGCATCCCACAGCTAGATGTCGAATTGTTAGTTGCGAGAAAGGTCTTGCGCCAAACTATAGAAGTGAAATGATCATTAAACCACAAACGCTTCTTGCTGCTTCTCAACCACATGGCACAGGGTGGAGAGGTTTCGAGCAACCATTTCTACTTAAATCCTGCTAAATTAATGTGGTTTTGGGGGAATTGGATTACTTTTCAAACACAAACGCTTCAACAACAGTGCTCGCAAGCGGCACACCAACAGCACTAACCGCATACCCAGCCCACGTATCGAGTTCTAATGCTTGTCGACCTCTTTGGTCAAGTGGCAATAAATTCACTATTATTCGTGTTGAATAAATCTTCATAATAAGGAGAGAAAGGTTGGGTGCGTGTGTGTGAGAGCGTGAGAGAAAGAGAAGGAATGTGAAAGGGATCATGGATAAGGGAAAGGGGATGTTTTGCACAGTGTGCGTGTGCACACTATAGCTAAATAGAGCGGTTTTAAGAGAGCTCCCCCGTTCTATCTACAGGCAGACACACGCACACCGAAACATTGCTTGTAAGCTTTTACCATCCACGCACTTTTGCGTACGGTGGTTTGTGGCATCGCCGTGGGAAGTGAGCGAATCATCGAGCGTAACCCGACCCGAGGCAGGCCCACGCCTCGATCGAAAGTGAACCAATCCTCTTCTGATGCTGCTGCTGCTGCTTCTTACTCCAATCCACCTCTGTGTCTGCCAGCCTTACCACCAATCGGCCAGGTCACCGATCGCACGGTGAGCCGTTCACAAAACGGATATCGTTTACATCGGGGTAAGCTTCATGAGCTTCCATTGCTCGGGGCGCTGGAAAATGTGAAAAGTGCAAGCGTTTAGGTGTTTTCCAGCACGGTTTTTGCAGGTGTAGGCGTCACGTTACACGACGGGGTTCGACCGAGAGAGCAAGCAAAATCGAAAAAAAATATGGGTAAAGAAAACACCAAGGCACCAAGGTCACAACGGCGCCACTCCCAGCACACACACACACACACACAAAATCAAGCCACAAAAGGAACAGCAGAAGAACGAAAACGAAAGAAAGGATTTGCGGTGCCGCCTGAGTAATATCAAGGGGCAACACAATCGAGCCCAATGTTTATCCTATTTGAACCGGAATCGACTTTCCCACCACACCTTACGATTTGGTACGATTTTTATCATCTGCTTACGAATGCCGCCTGCCAGAGGTAAGCCGGGAAGGAGCCGGGTGTGAGTGCCTCTAGGGGGAACATCGAGAAGGAGCGAGCGAGTAGGAGAGTGATTGCCTGTACCTCGCCGTGTCCCAAAGTAAGGGGGTGGTCTGACTCGCCCGTAGGGTTGGCATTAACTGAACTCAGGGTAGTGGTGGGTGTGTGTGTGTGTTTTTTTTTGCTTGCAACACTTCCATCCATGTCCGATTACAATGTGCGCCGGGTTAGGATGGAAGCGTACCCGAAGCTTTACTCCTTTTTTTTGTTTGCTGTTGCTGTTTCTCATCAATCCGAAACATTGTACGATGCAGCTTTCCAGCCCAGAGCAAACAGCGCGGAGTATGGATGAAAGTTTGCTTTTCTGTTGTTCTCGCTTTGGAGCTCATTTTTCTGTCGTTGTAATGTAAAACACATTCACAACTTACAATCATCCCCCAATTGATGGGCAAGGAGCTGCGGGCTTTCCGCAATTGAATGCATTGATTTTCACTTTGTCTGGGTACTGGTACTAGGGGATGGTGGATTAGAGTTTGGATTGAAACGGCAAGGCGAGTGATTGGTGTTTATGTTGAGATTTTCGGCAGCAAAGGGAGAATGCTAGCGGGGAAAAGGATGAAAGTGCCGCTATGCTGAGCAGTGGACGTTTATGGCAATTGATTGGGTATCGCTTAATCACCGATCGTAGGTAAATGATAGGGTTGAAAGGTAAGTGTTTGAAATGATTGTTACGAAGCTGTTACTGGTAGATTGAATAAAGTGTTATGGAAGTGGTTTGCTGTATAACTTGATTGCTCATACGCTAATTACCACAGTGGACGGAGGACTTCAGGAACAAATATTTTTAGCATTTAACTCATGATTTTCAAACTCGATTTTTGTTTTGCTGACTTGGATGTTGGTGGAATGTCACGACCAAATGAAGACGGTAAATTGAGATTCGATGACAATAAAGCTTTTCGTTAAGCTACCATTAGTCCTGCTTTTAAAGGCACGCAGCCATCAGCATCAGGGTTTAAATCAAATTGTTATAACCATATGATAGGAAGTTTGAATGGTTCAACGACCTATCGACATCAACGTTGAGGGATGAAAAGAGATGGGGAAAAGAACGAAAATTTGCAAGGAAATTGGATTAAAAAACTCGTAAGACGAACCGAAAAGTTTATGCACAAACAAACTGGCGGACTAAAAAAAATTCGCTACCAAAGTATAACAAAACACTCTTAACGTGTTCGGTTTTGCTTTTTTTTAATTGTTTTGTAACTCAAATATAAAATAGATGTTTTGCATATTTTAGTACATTACTCAGATTTTAGTAACTCATTACATTTTGTACAATTGCAATCATACTGCTTCCTATTTGATGCAGCAGCCTTTACCACTATCAGTTGACTATCAATTTTTTCGATTATCCAAACCCGAACCACGTACGTAGTACGAAAGAGGTCCTACAGAGGGCATAAAACTAGTGTTGGATTTCAAGAATCTTTCGTTGAGATTCATTCACATGAATCTTCTGTGATGAGTGATTCGAATCTCAAAATGACTCTTAAAAGATTCATTAATCTCAAAAAAACTCATGAATCTTCAAGGATTCATGAATCCCAGAAAATCTATAAATCTTCAAGGATTTATGAATCTCAAAAGATTAACGAATCCATTTAAATTCACATATCTCCAGAGATTCATGAATCCTTAGAGATGTATGATTTTCGAAATATTGAGTTTGTGCGATCCCACCTAACATGCCCGTCGTAGGTTCAAGCCTCGCATGAACCGTCTCCAGGGTAGCAAAACTAACTATACGGCTGCGTGGTACTTCCCAAGAAGGCTCGAAAACATGTATAGGCTGGCATGATCACGTAGGTTGTTACGCCAAGAAGAATAATAATAAGAAGCTCAAGCTCTATGGATCTTTGGAGATGTATGAATCCCTTGAGATTCGTGTATCTATTGAGATTCATGAATCTTTCGAGATTCTTTGTAAATTCATGAATCTTTGAGATTCATGAATCTTACCAACAGAGATTCAGATTGAATCAATTCAAAGATTCATTCCGATTCATGAATCTGAATCAGATTTACCCAACTCTACGTGAAACATTAAAGGAAAAACACATTACACACATCAACAGAATCAATAAATAGTCTTCAGAGAATTTTTACAAGACACAAATCAGTCACATTTTACGCCATTAAATAAACTTAACTTAAGTTAGATCATTGTTACTTGCTACATGTTACTTATACCTCAATATGAGAGCTGCTAAAGCTTCTTTGTTTCTTCTTGTCGTCTATGGCATGTTAAGTTAATTTTCTCTATCGAATAAACCGTTTCAAGTTTCTAAATCTATTTCTGCTTCATTAGCTTCGTTTTTGAAACTACATGAATATCATTTTGAGTCTGAGAACAGACTTCTTTATTTTGAAGAGACTTATGGCAGCATAAAAAGCTGCATGTAAGACAAATAAAAAAAATATTTACTACTAGCGATTTTTTAAAACTTTGCATATGCCTAGAAACACCCGCTTCAGAAGGAATACATTCCATTTTGATTTAAATAAATTCCTTGAATTTCCCCAAAAGTAAATACCAACTCGCAACAAAACAGACCAGCCTTGAGCCTGTAAATTGAGTTGTCAAGTGCTTCTTCAATCTGCAGATAAACACCATCCCATCGGTCGTCTGCCCTTGTCGTCTGCAGCTGCCCCAACTCGTTGAGTGTTTCAGAAAAGCAGGGACAGAAATCGGTTATCAAATCTTCACGGGTCAAAAAGGAAACATGCTGTTTGGGAGAAATGAATTGTTTGTCAAACAACCCAGAAGCTGCGCAAAAAAAAGAACAAAAAAAAGGCGATGAGGTATGAGGGAAAACTAGATAGAAAGTAGATAAAACATCTGAGTAAAAAAAAGGGACGGTCAGCTTTCAAAATCAGCCATTTCAAGCAAATACGGAACCAATTTTTTCCGAATACGGTTGATGGACGGTTCGGGACCGAGTTTTGGGGGCCTTTGCACGCTTTATCCTCTTGCCGTGTGTGAGGGTTTTGAAGTAGTGATCTTACTCAAAAGCAAGAATTCATACGGTGTACCTTTAGTGTAACCTTTAAGCAACATTTTGTTTGGTGGAAATGTTTCAAAATAGAATTTGTGGGGAGAAAAAAACCTCCCAGCCAAACTAAAAGGACACCACCATGGCAATGGAAAGCTTCAACCGAATCGTTGGTTAGAGGTGAGCATGTTCCGGTTGGTTACAATTAAATTTAGCCTTTCCAGCGGGACCATCGGTCACGATTGAGCTCCAATAAAATGGCGAATAAAAAGCGAAGCATGTCGAAACAAATTCTCTATCTCTAGCGCCCAGCAAAGGTGAACGATGGCCACCAGCGTGGAATGTTTTACACTCCCACGCACTGGCTGGCTGGGTTCGCGTGCTTTCATTGATAAGTGCGGTGGCGGTGGGATTAAATGGACGGGACGGGAGGCATATGGTACGGTTTACATTATCCTGGGCAGCTTATTCGAATTGCAAAACGTACGTGCGTGGGCACTGTTGAATGAAGCCACTAGCGCGGTCGGTTGACTGATTCATTCGTGACGTGTGTGGTAAAACTCGGTATTTGTTCAGCTGGAAAAATACATAAACCACCTATTTATTCAAATGTGTACGTACCCGCATGCGTGGACGGGCGAAAGTTTCTCGAGTAAAAAGTTGTCCCCATCATGTAGAACAATAAAACCGAACAAACTAGATCAAATTACAGCGAGCATTTGGCTCGGGGGATGCACGGCAAAAGTATGTCATACCATTATCAACGTACAGCCTGTGCACACCTACTCGGGGCACGAGGCAGGAAAAGGGTAGGAGCAGAAGCAAAACTAAAAAAAAAATGTTGAAAATCGAATTACAACAAAAAATCTCATCTACCACATCCAGCGTCCTGCATGCATGTACGTACACGCTTGGTGCGAAAGACAGGAGGAAATGAGAAACTTTTCCCCCTCATATGTTTTCCTGTCCTGATTTTTATCGACGCTGGCCAGCATCACAGATATCCACGTGTACTGGGCACTGAGCACTGGGCCGTACTGGCCGCCTCGATGGATGGGAACGGGCGGAGGAACAATTTATTAACTGCTGATAAGGTAAAATCATCGACATTTACGACGAACCCTTGTTCGGGTTCGGGGCAAAGTTGGTGTGTCCGTACGGGCGAGCTTTAGTAACAGGATAATTGAATGATATTACCCCCGCTGTGGCAGCTGCGTGACAGCTGCGTGTGTGTGGAGAGCGCGATGGACGAAGGTTAAAATAATTTACATTACAAGCCAATTTCGTTTTTAAATTCGTTTTATTTCGTCAAAGGGAAACCCCAGGCTGCAAGCGGAACGTGATGGCATAAAGGGAAACATGTTAACATTACTTTTCAGCAAGATGAGTATTTACAGTAATTGCGCTTCAGGAAAAAGCTAAAGTTTATTCATTACAGAGAATTTCCATTGACTGATACCATTACTCACATGAATTTTTGACACATATATAAACGTATCACCTTGATGGCTTCAATATTCGCCTAAAGGTATGCAAGCTGATAATGTTGCATCATATTTAAGCTTGTTGTGATACAAAATAAATTAGATGTTTGAAAATTCCATTTCAATTCTCAAATGTTAAACTTTTGTTCGATGTTTGGTTATTGCAAATTGCTTTGTTTCACAAAGAAAACTTTACTAGTAATAGGTTGTTAGATCTAAAATAATACACACAAGAGCATAAACTCAGTCAGCTAGACATATGTGCATAAATTATCAAATAACTACCGTCTTCTATAAGATATTGTTTTTTTTTTTCATTTAACTAACAGAACACGTTAGTAGAATATTTAAAAAAATTAATTTATGAAATCTTAACTATGATGCTCTTTTCAAAATAAAAGAAGAGTAATAATAAGTGACTGTATCGCCTAAATAATAAATGGTTAAAATATGTATACATTTAGGCGTTTTAGCACAGATAGCCAAAAACTTTAGTGGCTGAGACAGACATAGGAAAAGAACGATTGTTGTGCAATTTAAGAAGAAGTTTCAATATCATATTGTTTTAACTATCACTTTCACGAGTGTTTTTGTTTTGCGATCTGGGAGAAACTTATCTTTTGCAGTTGCCATGGTGAGCACGTTAGATCGCATGACTTGTAAACTGATTATTAAATACACCACGTTAGCGAGCACAGATTTAGTTAAAAGGAAAGTAAGGAAAATTAATGGATAAGATAAGCAACATAACAGGTATCCGACAAACAGTTTTATACTCCTGCTTACTTGAGCACAAAAGCGTAACCTTCAGTGCGTTGTTTGGAGGAGCATTATTTCTTCCAGCATAACCAAACCACCAGCTACGATATGTGCATATAGTTTAGTCGTTTGTGGAAAACTGCAGAAGGTTGCTGCAGGCAAAAATGAAATGATGTGTGGTTTCTGCACACACACGCGCGCAACCGTATACTCTCCCCTTTTCAGACGTATGAAAGCATGAAGTTGGCCGTCACTTGGGCGCTCGCTTTGCCGCTCCTTTTGGCACAAGATCTTAGATCAGCACCGATAGGAAACGTGAAACGCTCCATTAGGAGCGCACAGCCCAGTAATGCTCACAGGTTGTCGACATTTATTATGCTCGCCAAGAACCAAACTTACCTCGAAGGCTCGTCATCATGTGTGTGTGTGTGATAAGTTTTATGGTATCAGGTACGATGGAGCTGGTACAGGGGATACTTTTATGAGCTGCTAAAAACTAATCTTTATCCGAACGAAGGACGGCACCGATTCGACGAGGAAGGAAGGGTACGAACGACGATGCGGTTTATTAAATTATTCGCCATGTACCGGGTAAATGGAGTAGGCGAATGGTTTCCCCTTGAACGGTTTGACGGAGTGTAAACTTATTAGAAAAGTTATTTTTAGCACGGATTAAGCCAAGACGTCGAACGCTGCTCAATGAGAAGCCAAGGTATGAAGCAGCGGGTATGATTGTTTTAAAGACTGTTTAAACATATCTGTAAGTTAAATAGTTAAAATTTGAATTTCGGACAGTTTGTATGAATACTATAATCATATCATACGAGCAAAAGTACATTAAACGTAGCTCGTAACAAGTCACTGGATTAGAGGTTACGTTCTACAGAGAAATATAAAGGAATAAATAGGACAAATAGGAGCAGACAGTTTCAACCAAGTACTAGGAATGCTGCATGTTGATGATAAACGATGAAAAGCTTGACCTGTACAAAATTCCACAACATACTTCATGACAGGAAATTTCTTCAGAAAGATGGCCTTTTTCTCCAAAATATTTCGAATGTGTTCCATTGCGTTGCTGCCTACGCTACTACATACCTTTTTGATGGATGTACTGTATCTCAACAGGAAAAACATCTTTCAATCCTGCACACACGCGCACACGTTGCTGTTCAGAGAATGATAAAACATTTCAGCTTTCTAAGAATAATAGTCTTTAAATACATCGTCACTTACGAGTCGCCAGTAAACGAGTATTCCTGAGAAAGCTCTTCATCCTGTTCTACCAGTGCGGATGATGTTGTCTTATCGTTTTATCGTGAAAAACTGTACATTACACTATTTTTATGTTCACTTTTACGGACCGGTTTTACGGACGATAGCGCATTAAAGGCTAACGTCTTGCATGTTTAACTAGCTACAGTGGTAAAAGTTCTCGCCGACGGGGGGCTCCAGAACGGAGAAACGCGACAAGTTTGATGAGCAACGCTTTCGCCAGAAACCCATTAGCGCTAATGGTACCATCTTGGCATTCCGGCAATTGCACACATGCGATTGGATAATTGTCGCAGTGGAATAAAAGAAGGAAGCACATAAAAGTTTTCACAGTGCAGCTTCAGCGGATCTAACGAAAGGGTAGAAGTTTTTAGTTCACATATCATAAAGCTAAGCAGGAACTGGTGTGTAATGTCAATCGCTGTACGAAAATCTGTCACGTTTTGGTGATCTTTTATGATGGCCAGAAGTAGTTTATTTGGAGGTGAAATCGTTATGGTACCTAATCTGGAATTGAAATTATTATTAGTGTTTTTCTTAAAGTTAAAGCACACCTTATGGTTAAGACTCACCATTTGAGTAGTTGGCTTTTCTACTTTTTATAGCATGATTAATGGTTTGTTTAAAAGGTAATTAGGTAAGTTTAAAAAGCTCAAAGTATACTTTTAGGCGCTTAAAGGAGGCAAGACAGTTATATATGTTAGCTTAAAATCCTCAAAGTATACCTTTAGGCGCTTAAACGAACTAGGATACGCTGTTTATAGGGCAAAAACATGTTGGCATATCTAAAACAAAACAAAAATCTTTATCTTAAACTTTAGCAATTGTCTATACTTTGACCAATATTCAGAAGACATTATGATAAATCACTGTTAGCCTGTAATGCTTACATTTGTTGCACGAAATACACTTGTTCGGTCCTTCTATGCAGTTATTTTTTTAATCTGAATGTTGTTAAGTCTATTTATGCGTCTGATTCTTTGAATTATGTGCAATATGTTATATTTTCCATTTTACAATTTAATAAAATAGTCCCAACTGGCTGTCTAATTTTCCTTGGTTAAGGGTCGGCCAATCATGTCGGCGAGAGCTAAGTTTATTAGTTTCTGAGGTAGGCTTATAACAACAATGGTTGTAGAATCGATTAAGATGAGAATTGTTTTGATCATTTAGCTTTTTTATCATTCTGTTTATCTTGATGTACGATTTTAAACTCAATTTATCTTCTTCTTTGGCTCAACAACCGTTGTCGGTCAAGGCCTTGCCTTTACCTCTTGTGGGTTTTGGCTTTCAGTGATTAATTGATTTCCCCCCATAGCAGGATAGTCAATCCTACGTATGGCGGCACGGTCTATTTGGGGCTTGAACCCATGACGGGCATGTTGTTAAGTCGTACGAGTTGGCGACTGTACTACGAGACCGGCCAAACTCAATTTATAGTATGAAATAATTTCTTCATGGAAAGCATTCTAACGCATTGTGCGCCTTTACTATTTAAGTACTTGTGGCACTTTTCTACGATTTTTTAGGAGTAGTGATTATCAAGACTTCAAGAAACGAAACTTCTTGTTTTAAAATGCCTTTACTTTAAAGAGTTAAATTGTAAGGTTCTTAAACACTTCCATTAAAAGCTTCACTTATTGCACATCGTTGCAAAAGCTCATCCAAAGGCAAAGATCGAATCAGTTTTGATGATATTCGGGTTTACTTTACGCCAGCATAACGGTCACTGTTATGACAGCGGAAATCTGTTGAAACATTTTTGCAGAAAAAAAAGAATGATGCTAGATCCCGCAGCGCACCGAAGCGATCGCCGAGGCACCGTATTAATATGCATGAGCATGATTCCCTCTAGACGGGATGAAACAAACACACGTATGTGTGTACCCTTCTGGTTCCCTAAAATGCGCGCGCCCGTACGTGTGTGTGTTGTATGGCTCTTTGAAACCACTCCGGTATCATCTATCCCCTATGGCGAGGGTCTAACTACATGCTACTTCTGCTGCTGCTGCTGCTACTTCTTAAGCTCCAATTCGTATGCGATGCAAAACAAAATGAAAAACCGAAGAACCCTTTTCCCAAACTCAGCCAGGGAAAGGCAGCGCCCCTAGCGTAGCGAAGGTACACCGTGCGTGTACAGAACGTTAAATGCAGCTGGTTGTGGAGGTGGTTGGTTGGTTGGTTGTTGTTGTTGGGAGGAATATCAAACTCACAAATTACCAGCTTTTTAACTTGGCAAGGGAACCGACCGCATTCGGTTCAGTTTCGGTGGCAGTGCAGTAAAAAAGTATAGCCTGCACACGCTGCATCGCTATAATTGAGCGGGTATCTCCTCCGTCGCAAACGACTTTCGGGGTGGGTTTGCACTGGAAAAACAACAGCAAAACAATCCTCCTCCCTACCATTGAGGTTAATGGGGAAGCTCCGAGCGTAAGGTGTACGTTGTGAGGCGTGTAAGGAAGGGCTGACAGTTACCGTTGCTGCGGGGGTTTGGAAAACTCCGCTGAGGATGGAAGTTTTCGCTCGACAAATGGAGTGTTGTTTAGTTCACCCACGGTACACCCCGGGTGTTGTGACATCGCGCTGCCGGGCGGATGGTTTTACGAGAAATACACTTCGAGACGTGTGGAAATAGTTTAAATAGGTATGCTCACGTTACGCTCTGATGAGAATTGGGATCGAAATGCATGTGCATGTCTGTCTGTTTGTGTGTACATCTGGGTTGGCGTCAACTTGATCCCCATTCAGTTCTGGAAAATGGGAAGCCATCGAAAGTCAAAGTACGCTTCGGATGCAAATGGGAATTGTGATGGCAGTTTGTGTATGATTGTTTTTTTTTTGTTGTTTGGTTCGTGCTGTTTTGCCCAAATAAAAACTACAACCCACTACCGTTGACAATTTCCCTACGCAAGCCCGTGAGCCCGGTGTGCATTCCGGTGACACTGCTCAAAAGGGACTGCTGTGTGAAAAATAAAACCAGCCCAAGGTCAACGGCATGGAGCGCACCGAAGCTGGAAACTGATAAATGGCAACCCATTTCGCGCTGCAAGTTCCAGTTTTGCTTAACGCAGAAGAGTGATTGTAACGTATTTGTCATGTCAACCCATCGCTGGCATGGTTCCCGGCCCGGTGAGGGTTTTGTGGAAATAGCATTAGCTATGGAGAAGAAAAAAAAATCTGGCAGCTGAGGCAGATTCTTGGAGAATGGAGTTTGGGGAGAAAAAAACGCTTTAGAAAACCCGAGGAAAATGGGATTCCGCATATTCTGGGTAAAGTTTAACTCATCATCCATCTGGTGTCTAGCGAGCGCCAGCATCGTTATACGCATCTGGTTCGGAATTGAAATGACAAAAATCTCATACACACAAACACACACAAACACACATTTGTTACGCACGTTACACACGCTACGCTATGGAACAATATGGCACTTTAGGACCCAAAAAAAAACTAAAGCAGGACCATTCTATATGACCGTTGTCGTACGTGCGTATTACGAGCTTTTCTCTCTAGCTCTTTTCGAATCGTATGTGATGACGATAGCTTTCCGGTGGCCGTAATGGTGTCAGTTAGCGGGCAGGATATATGGATGGTACCACATACCCATGGACTGGAACCACATTTAAAATGGCACGGTTTGAACTTTAATGTCGTTTGGAGTATAAGTAAAGCGACCTGACTTACTGCGGGGAAGTTGGGCCACGAAGAAGAAATAGGCGCGCGCGTAGCAAACGATCCGAACACCCCCGGGTTGCGTATTTGGAGGATGTGCGATTGGAGCAGGGATCGTGTTTCGGTTTGTAATTTATGGATACCCCGGTGTCCGGTGCGGTCTGGACTGGTGTTTTTTTTGCATTGCACGACAGATTTACCGAACCGGAATGTAAAGAACATATGAAGAAAGGAATGTATTCATTTTTCATGTATTAACGTCGCAGTGTTGTACGAAAAAAAAGCTGGTTTCAATGGGGTAGGATAGTAAATCCATTAAATCGTTTTATTAAAAGTAACATGTTCGATGATGTTATTATATTTAATGTTTTCATTTTAAAAGATTTGCAATCTTAAACACACTGCAAAAATATTACTGTTCTAAATGAATTAAAATCCGCATTGGAATGTTAAAGCTAGAGCACAACGCACTGCATCGAAAAACTGCATATACAGTCATTAAAGATTCAACGAACAGCTGGGTACACTTTTAGATACCTCCGGTATTAATATTGAGGCCCTTCACGATTCTAGGCAGTATTTTTGTATGGAGTTTGACAGTTGGATGCTGAAATCATGTAAACACTCCATACAAAACCACACACAAAACTAGCCTGCAATTTTCAGTCTAGATTATTATAGCCTCAAAGCTAGAATTAGATTCGAGTACCTGCTCGAAAAATGGCAAAACAAGGTGGTGTTTACATTTATCCCGAGGTGCAGTAAAGAGATCTGGTGATGGAATCCAGAATCAAAGTATATGTAGTCCAGGTGGTTTCATAGCATGTTTTTTTATAACCAAATTTGAATATCACTTTTTGATAGGACGGGAGAAACCTTTGGTTCAAACAAGCATTCTGCAGGCTTGACGAATACTCAAAACACTCTTAAAATCTTCATTCAGAAACAGAAGCGATAAAAATCAGCCTTCTGAATTCATACACCTTGGGATAAGCCCGCCTGTATATTACACCCACTGATGTAGCTGCTCGAAAACTGCAATACATTGCAAATAGCTGACAGGCTGAAATTTCAGCCTACCAACTTAAAACGTACAGGGCCTCATTATTAGCATTCAAACATGTTTGAATATTTAAAATCATGTTAATAAATGAGCTTGAAGCAGTGAAAATATATAATTAGTCAAAAGTTAACAAATCCATACGCTGGTCAAAAAGAAGGAAACAATTCGTTATAGTGGGAAGAATATTTAAAATTACGAACGTTCTTGTTAATAAACAAATGTTCTCCAACCATTAATATAGAGACAGAAATAAACAGGAAAATAAGCGCGAAGTCTCTATAGAACAGTATTTCGTATCTATCATGACCATGCACCTGTTACCAAGAGGAGATACTGGCAGTTTTATATTCAAATAAAATTTCATTGAGGAGTTAAATTTATTTATTTATTACTATTTATTTGTACATAGGAGCTTACTCAATTCAAATGTAAACTTGTACTGTATGCCAAAAGCTGGAGCTATACAATAGGAGTGCTCTATAGGATTGCTGTTATTTCTACTCTTCCAACTACTACTAGTAGCACACCCAATACTGCCTACAGAAGCTAATTCTGAGCAAAAAGCTGAGTAATTCCAGAATGCTTTATATTGCGAGACGTTTGCTGTAGAGAGACGATGCTATGAAACAATTCCTGGTCAAGAGAGGTTTTATTTTCCAGTGAAAATAAGTTGCAAAGTACAAAGGCCATCGCCCAGTTCTCATGAAATAGTATCCTTGATCATGATAGCAAGGTTCAACATCACGAGAATCATAGCTTGCTAACTACGCGGCCATGGTTGACGTTCTTCGTAATAAGCTCCCACGTGACTACTTGTGGCGTATTTACTACGAGCTGTGTGGAACGAGATCGAACGAGCTGCACATTTTTGCCCCACAATTCGAAGAAACCCCACTAAACCAACGGTATTGATTACAGTACGCCCACTGCACTTTACCGATGATTTATGGTTACCATTTGATAAAGATGATGTTGCAGTTGCGCCCGATTGCGATGCTTGTTCCGTCAGTGACCAGTAGTTGTTGCACCCGATGCCATTCTACTCGATCGGTTGTATCGATCAGATTAGCGTCAGAATAGTTCGGATACAGTTGGTAGGCAAGTGTTGGTTGTTTTTGATGGATCACAACACGGGATGGATGAGTTGTGGTACGGTTTTTGCTCCTCTATCTCTCTCTCTCTCTTCGTTCACACAACCAACCATCGATTTGTGGTGCACACAAGACGAATGGTAACACACAAATGGGTACAGACGGGTCGCTTCACGCCAAAACCCGGGCTATCATATTTTATTGCTGATATCGGGTTTCCGACACCTTGATTCAGCGCTATCGGTTATTGCTGCGCCACCATGATTAATACCTCCCATCATTTATGTTGCACTATTTTCAGGAATAGCAACCGACAGCTGGTGAAAACGTTTTTGGAAAGAAAAAACTAGAAGGTAAGCGCTAAATAAAGGCTATAATTTTAATTATAAGGTTTAAAAAAGTCAGAATTGTATAATAATTTGAATTGTAAGCCATTGGAAAAGGATCGTTCACCCAATGTTAGCAGATTTAAACTTACATTATCATTTTTAAAATGCTTAGACGTATCGCTTATTGTCAAATATTTTAACAAAATTTATATCCCAAATCAATTACTAATTAGCTCTGAAATGCAGTTCTAGATTGTGCAATTTTTGCACCGAACCATTCAACCAACGCGTCCTGGAATGGTATGCCGGAACTAATAAACATCGCTTAGTTCCAATAATGCTCCATCGGGTATTAATTATGACATTCATTACTCATCGACTAGCTTCCCACTGATTGGAGAATTCTAGTCCATACTAAAGCACACCGAATCGGCTAATGTATCCATTCGGAATCATAATTCATGTACACGAACCGTGACTGAGATTGTACGGATATGAATGGGGGGGTTTTGTTGATTATCTTTGTCCCTGGTCGATCGAGCGTGGGTGGGTGGGGAGGCAATTCATCCCTTTCATTGAGCAGCATATTTGTCGAGATTCGCTCGCAAAGAGAAATTCCACCGAGGATTGCTTCATTTGGCTCGGGCTTGATTTTGATGAGAAATATCTCCAGCGAGACCGCAGCAGCAGCTTTTGCTGTTTGTGCAGAAGAAGCTGTTTGTGACGAAATGATCCATTGGGTATAAATATTTCATGTCCATTCTTATCGAATTGGCTTTGTGGTAGAGGGAAATCAGTGGATTACTTAAAGCAGTGTCTGAGCGTTTTTGACGAGCAGTACGCATTGAAAATTATATGTTTTTAGCTTTTAGGTATGGTCATGGTATATCTGAGCGCCTAAATTTATGCAAGAAGTACACAAATGAACGTGGAAAGAAAAGCAAACAGAACAAGCTGAATTCTAAATAGAAATGTAATGTATACTTTCAAGACGTTTCTCAATGACTCAAAACACTTTCTTCGTAAGCGGTTCTTCATTAAATAATAGAAGAAAAACATGTCGAGAGTAGCCTTTTTTGTAAATTCCTATGCAGGAAATTTAAAAATTAAGTCCATTGCATTCTAGTACAAATTACTAACCATTAAAGGGTTAGGCAAAGAGTGGCCGCTGCCCCGGATGCAAGCAGAGGCCGGCGTTTGTCTTTTTTTGTGTGTAAGATATTACAAAACTTTGCGAATTATCCAGCACACAACAAACGCTTGGTTAATGACCGGGAAACCAACATCCTTCTGCTGGCGTGAAACTTTACCTATTTTCCAACCCAAGTGTTCCTCCCGTACTGGTGCCCTGCCCACAAAATCTTCTCCCGCTGCAACAACTGTTTAGACTAAGGGCGCTAATTAATGCTGTAACTCTTGCGCCAGTAACCAGCTGCTTTAGCAGGTCGTGGGAAGCTTGTAGTGGAAGCTTGCGTACCATTCGCCAGCAAGCACCAAGAGCTTTACGATCGCGAATGAAAGAGAGAGACTGAGAGGAATGAAAATGAACAACAGATAGCGTGGTAGATTATTGGCGAAATGAACGTTGCTTCTTTTTTGGAACAGCACTCCTGAAAGATGATGATATCATCAGTATCTCAGTCTCTCCCAAGCTCACCATGAGGATGCTAACTTAAATTCGTTAAAGTCGTTCCTTATCTTTTAGCTCAAAGTGTGTAATAAATACCTCTCCACCTTCACCGCTCCGTGTGTTTCACTCTGTTTTCTAAGACGCCGTTGTACAAAAAAAAAGAATGTGTTCTGATAAGCCCGATACGCTACCACTAGTGATAACGATTTACTACAACCGCCGGCATGTGGCGTGTGCAGAAAAACAGGCGATTTATTATGGCTACATTTTTGATTGCGCTTTGCCGTGCTCTCCTCCTTTTGGTGGTGGTGGTGGTGCTGCTGCTGCCGACATCAAGGCGCGCATACGCGAGTGCCGATGATTGGTGAAAGTGTTCGTGTCACGATATTAAAACGGGCTGCCGAAGAGGTGCTGATTCATAAGCGGAAAATAAATAACATTTTCCGCTGCGATGAAATGTATATTGCATCCAAAGGGAAGTAGTAAGGAAGGGAATAAAAGGAGAAGGGGACAGGGGAACAACATTTCAAACAACATCTGTCTGCTGGAGGGCGGTGTGATATCGTAGAAAATCATATTGCACCAGCATTGATTGGCCCATAAATTTGGCCCCGGGAACAGGGATTATTCGCTAGCAGGGAGAGCAGGGATTCGAGTCGAGTCATCAAAATGATGGACTTTTGTTTCCCTCTTGGCAGGAACGCGCGTACAGAGAGCGTTGTTTGCAGGGAGCGAAAATAGGAAATCAATAAAGATAGTTTATTAATCATTAGGTTTTGATGAGCCTGTCGTCTTTCTTGAGTGGACGCGTTTTAATGCGGTGCGTTTTTGCTGCGATGATTAAGTGGAATGTGATGATCCGATAAGCTTAGGCGGGAATATAAAGAGTGAATGAATTCTAGTTGGAAAATGTCATGAAATGAACTATGATGATTACTTTATACAAAGTGAAGCCACGTTTTTGAAATCATTCATCTATAAACAGACTATCAATAGCCTGTTGACATTAATGCGTCTTTTATCGGTCGCTTTTCAATATAATGTTTTATTTCCATATAATTACAATAATTGTAAGATTATACAGCTTCATTTTTGACATGTTTTATGGAGACGATTTTTAACAGAATTTTACTTGATATAGTTCGTCTGGGTCTAATTCATTTAGTCTCGAATTAATCAGAGCCAGATTCCGCTAATTGGTTTACGCATTCCAATAGGTTTAGCCCAACGATTCCAACGGTGGGTTCAGTCCACTCGAGATTTGGAACCATGGTGGACAAGTTTTTCGGTCGTGCGGTTTAACGATTGTATCAAGGGACTAGCCATCAAAGCTAAATTCGATAGCGAAGACTGGATATTAAACCAACGACATTATGAATGGATTAATAATATTAAGGTAAGACTTAAAGTATTCATATTATGCAAAGGCATCTCAAAGATTTAGAGGTGTATTAAGAACACTTCTTCGGGGCTATGAACCAAAAAGAAAAAGCGTTTTTTACTCGAGCTTATGAGCAAAATGATATGAATAATGCGAGTTATATGTAATTTTCCTACTTTTAATGATTAAGCAAATCAATTCCTATGATACATTGATAGCAAATTATGAATATTCGCATTTTCGTAAACCTAACCCCTGCCTAAGAAAACTCTTCGCTTATGTTTACGACGCCTACCCCATAGCAACGTCCTGTAGCAAAGTGATCTCTTCCCCCCCCTCAAGATTTATCATAAAAACGCTAAATTATGCTTCTTATCGTAATTATCGCTACGGCTGGAGCATCCCTAATGAAATCCCATCCAACACTCCCCGCTCACAATAGTACAGCTGATAGCGCAATTAGCGTTTTAACAATCTACGACCGGATCTGACCATCCTCCGGCTGCCGGGAGTGGCTGGCGGGAGGTGAATAATTTTCGGCACCAGCGCATCAACTCGGTTGCCACTGCTCGTAAACAGTTTCAGCACAGATCGGTGAAGATTACCGAGACAATTAATATAAAGTACCGTGTGCGTCTTACCGGTCGGCACGGCGTCCTGCCCCCGTGAAAACCCCGTTTGGCGTGATGTTACGTGTACAATTATCTACCTTTAGCTCGGGTGTCTCGCCCTTCCTGTGGTACCGCATGTACCGCACCCAGAACGAACGTTTACGATCGCATCCGCTACCGGTCCGAAGACCCGTCCGGTGGTAAAATCGGGTCGGGAATAATTTATGAATCTGCCCTCGGGTGGCTATTGTTTTTGGGGAATGGCTGAGTCCTCCAAATTGACTGCCGCTATTTGTTTGGCTGGAAATGGAAAGGAGCAACACTGTGCGAGCGTTCCGAAAGGGAGGAGGTGTGGTTTCCTGTACACTTAATTTCCATTGAAGGATGAGAATAGCGTGGTACTGTCAATCGTTTCGTTTAGTGCAGCGGTTGGTGTGGCGTTTGGAAGAAGAACATTATCTGTTGTTACAAGAAATTACTTTTTGCTCCAATTTTGCCAACTCACAATGGGCATTTTAGAGGAAATGCTGTGACAAAATCTTCGTTCTTACATACTTAGGGGTTTCTTGTGAACTGATGTACCAAGTTTACTGGTGTAAGTTATTGAACAAATAATGCTTATTAGTGATTCTGAGTGATATGGGATCGATTCCCATCTAGACTTGATGTATGATCATTTGATTATTTTTTAATTTGTTGGTTATTTGGTAGTTATTTCAACAATGGAGCCGCCCAGTAGATCGTAGTACAAAAATAAAAATATTTTTTTGAATTTTGTAGATTTTGTAAATGTCCTTTCCATATGTGCATTCTGATTTTAAATATCTACAGTACTATAAATGATAAATGTCATAAGAATGCACGTTTTTAGTTTCAAATTTTAAATTCCGATAGTTTTGTCCCGCCTTCCATCCATTGTGCAATGATTTTACCGAAGTGTAATCATTTCACTTGTCACTTTGGTTCATAGTGAATACCTTATGTTGAAACAGGAGATGCAACGGTTGCACCGGTAAGTGGGCCAGGAAAAGGAAAAACTATTTCCAACCCAGTTTGTTCACCCAGTCCAATAATCTGCTTACGATCGATCGGTTTTGTTTGTCTTGGATGTTCAGTCACAACAGCGTACGCGACCTTTCCATACAATGAAACGAAGGCAGAAATAGGGTTCGTGTTTATCCGTGGAGTGGTTTTCATCCACTTTTCTCGTCTCGAAAAGAAAAGTATCTGGTTCAGCGTAATAACAGCCAGCAAAGAAAGGGCACACCGTACCGGGAAGGATTACTTGCGCTCAGAAACCCCGAACACGCCACCATTTGGCCGACTACGTATTGACGGATCCTTCACGCGCGGTGGCTGAAGTTTTACGGTTATCTTGCAGCGCTTGATTAAAATTCAAACTATGAGCTCGATATTTAATCAACGCTCAAGTGCACTGCAAGCAGCCTGGCTGGCAAAAGAGCACTGGTGTGAACCGTGCCCGAAGGATGCAACGGTGGTAAATCCTTCAAGATTGGGTGGCGTGGAAGTTTGGCGTAATTTAATTTAAAACTTACCACCCCAACCGACGGTGGTTTCGCTAGTGGCGGACTCATCTCACTTTTGGTGTGTTTTGCTTAAGCAAACGGTGAAGGGGAGGGGAGCTAAAAAGTTTTAAATACACAAATTAATACGAAAGATAAGCGTAAAGATTGTGAAGGCGTTTATAGGAAAAGAACACTTAGCACATAACTAATGGCATTTGTGAATTATGAAAATTACATAAGCGACTTTTTGAAGATAGAGTCTGGGTTTTTTTTTCAGATTTCAAGCTTACCTAAGCACATGCCCGTCACGAGTTTATGCTCCATGCTCCGGACACACTATTTCAAACACTAACTGATGAAGTGTAGCGTTGAATCAAATAGCCAGGAAAAGCTATCAAATAAGAGGCCAGAACCAATTTAGGTTGTTGTAGTAAACGAAAAGTAAGATGATGAACAGGACTTGATACGTATTTACTACACCGGCATCTTTGTAAAATTGTTTAATAAAAGAGCCAGTTATGTGACATTTGATCTACATTTTTATTCCATTTCTGGATGATTAGTGCTCGAAACACTGGAACTTGTGTATTGGTGTGTTATTATCTCAGTCGAAACCATTTAAAAGGATTTGTTCTCAAATTCCCTCAACATGAAGGCATGTTCAAGGCTCCACTTAAAAGGAATTAGACCGAAAGACCGGTTTTTGAGCTTGAAAATGTCACCTAGGTTATTAACAATGCATAGCGCCTAAATGTATGCAAATAATTATGAAGGTGAGTTTTTAATTGCGAACTTAAGATAAGGTAAGAAAAGATATTAGTTTTCTTGCTAAATCTGAGTGAAAATAAGGCACAAAAGTAAAAAAGTCAACTTAAAAAACACACTTTTAGAAATTTATAAAATATGTTGTTTTAAAAAAACTCAAATATTGCATAGCTCTAGGCGCCCCACTCCAACGATTGCACGCTGCATCCCATAAAGGAATGATAACAATTATGAACGTGTTTAGTGTAAAGTTGACTACTCTTTTCGAGCAATTTTACCTCCTTTAATAACAGAAACTGCTTTAAATCTTCCAACAATACGTTATTCAAGCTTTATGGAGTTAGAATTGCCCGATACCTTCACATAGCGACATTCCTCTACATCCGCACAATTCGTTTTACGAATCTGCAGTAAAGTTTCGCATCTAACTTAACCGAGTAATTCCGTCGCTGCTATTTTCATTACGCCTTTGTCAGTCAATTTGAAATGTCGCATCCGTCGCACATGCGGGTAACAGTTTCATCTGACATGTCTTTCTCTCGGGCTTCGTCGTATAACGAGTGTGGTTTTTTTTGTGAGTAACGGCACTAGCAAGCAATATTCATATTTTCCACTCCGTGCTGTTTGCTGCCTGCGTAGGTGGAACACACCGGCAACGATTCTGGCCTCGTTTGAGTGACATTGTACCGACGCCGATGACAGCTGCCTCCGAAGAACGTTACACGCATGCACTCACGCAACATCAAAGGCTGCGGAGGGGGACGGATTATGGTCGAGCCTGCCCGTACGATGTAACGTCTACTGCCCACCATTTACAGACAGGCTGGTTGTGTGCAGACGTACAGTTATTTTCATTACCGTTCTAATTCATTCGCTACTTTGCAAGCACACACACAGAAACACTCACACAGTGGTGAGTTGATTGCGGCTGCTGCTGGCAGTCGTCGTGCTGCTGCTAACGTACAGCCAGGCACAGGTGGCATGGAACAAAACCAGAGAACCATCAAGAGCATCGTACCCCCGGGGAAACCACTGCCGGCGGTGACGAGCCGTCCCGTGTTTTCCGATACACCTGGGGCCTGTTTCGGGATTGAAGTGTTCTTTCCTCCCGTGAGATGGCTGAGCTCATACGCAAAAAGGGAAGAGAACAAGAGTGTGTGTGTGTGTGTGTATGGCGATGTGATTGAATAAGTCAGTCCGTACAGTTTGTTCTGCGTGTTCTGGCACTTACATACAGCAAACACCTGGATTAAAAGCAACCGTGGTTTGCGAGAGGCAGCGAGGCACATTAGTTCCTAGACAGCTTTCTAGTGACAGGATGGCGCATGGATGGCGTGCGAGCTCGTCCCCATACGTGCGGGAATGTGTAGGATGCTGACGTTGTTGTGCTTACCTTCAGCACGATTTGGACACAAAACGTACGGCTGAGCGCGTTTAATTATAGTTAGCATCATTTCAGAAAGTCAAAGGACTGCTCAATGTCAGAAGGGTATTCTTAATTGAGCGAACCATAACGTGCGATGGTGTTCACAATAACAGCTTATAAGTGTTTGTAGGGTATTTGTTTGTAAGCGTTTTGTCAATATTTACCTATCGGCTGTTTCTGCTTTAAATAAGTACCATTTGTTTAAAATATACCGCATCAAAAGTACAATAATGTAACATGTCTGGTTTTTGGCTCTCCATTTGCAATTTTATGAGACAAATTGCATACTTTGAGGCGTATATTCTGAATTATTTGCAGCATTGGGTTTGTTATATTAATACGCCAAAAGTTATGCAATTCAAAATGCCAGTTTTATTCGTATACAACAGCAAGCTTCTAACCTGAAGGTCTCGCTAAAAAACTTTTCTTTGAACTAGCTTAATATAGAACGTTAGAATTCAAATATAACACAAATCGTTGCAGCTTTCCAAATATGCAGGTCACATCGGTTGGAAGCAAAGGGGAAAGCAAAATCTGACCTTAAGACTGATGCTAATACGATCAAAAAACTGATTCATTGAAGCACTACGCTTTAGGATGCCATTGTGTTAGTTTTAGCCCATCTTCAATCAAACTCTCAAGAAGCCGAACCCTTTACCCTCTGCCCGCCTAATAGTAAAATAGTTTTGCAGCACTTTGGCATTGTTCCGGGATCTGTCTGGGCAATGGAGCTAGAATTTACAATTAGCATCATACGGCTGCAAGGGCTCGAACCAAAAGCACACTGGACAAATGCCGAAGCGGCAGGGTGCCGCTGGTCATCCACAGCCGGGCGACAGCTGCAAAAGCAAGGCAGCAAAAGCAATGCTTGCTTATGCACGGCACGGTTGCGGAACCTGAAGATTCCGCACTGTTTAGAAAGCGCAAGGAAAACAATGCCTCTCCTAGCATTCTCTCTCTCTCTCCTGCTCGCCCTCTCTTTCTGTTTGTGTTGCTGCATCCTGATGACCCGTAAGTGCACTTGTGTAATTTGCATGATTGCATTATGGTTTGTAATTGCAATGGGCTGCTAATGGGCTTCGGGCGTCTTTGTTGTTTTGTTGCGGGAGGTTGTGTTTTGGCGTGGGTTGCGGGGTAAGGTTTGGCTTAGGGATGGTTCACCTCGGAAGGATGCGGAGTAGATGTTCACTTTTTGTTTATTTTCATGTGGTGCGAGGAAGCCTTTAAGAAATAATGCACAAGATATGAATATGCAAGTGATGTTTGAAGAAAACTCGACTTGAGTAATACAAAATGTTACCAAAAATTGTTTCTTCACAGCTACTAATGCACAAGAGCAAGTTTTTTTTCACAGAGTAAGTTATAATTCCACTATACAGTCTGTTCCCAACTTATGCGGTTCTCAATTCTAAGAAATGCGGTTTTCTATTTTTTTGAAGTTAATGTGTCAAATCGGTAAAATTTGCTGCAAAAACTGTCAATTGCAAAATAAATTGTTTATTGTTAAAATTTTAAAATCGCTAAGGTGACAGAAACTTAGAATTTAGAGGAAACAAGCACCTCATTTTATCAAAAATATATATTTACGATTCAAAAGTCATATTCGATTTAAGTGAAAGTCTGTAAAGCGTGGATGTTACTGAATAAAAGACAAATGAAAGTTATCTTTTCAAATGCCGATGTTACGTTAATTAAATTTTTATTTTTAATGATTTATGGTTCAGCAATACGACCAATTAGACCGTTCCTCCTGAATAAAAAATGATTTGTGGTCCTGGGCTGTCTTGTTTAAAATGGTTACTATCACAAAATAAAGACTTAAAAATACTGCTGACTGTAAGAATTCAAATGACTTATAGGAATGTTCCAATCATGCACACGACAAGTTTCCAAATGCCAGCAGCATCAATCGATTATTTCCACTTTGGCACCCTGAAGCAAAACAAATGTACTAAGAAATGCAAAGGTTATCATCAATTACACACAATAAGGCTCTTTGAAACGATGTTTCTACAGATTAATTTGTTTTCTCTTAAAACAAACAAAAAATCTTCAAACAAATAGTGATGAGTGGGTTCAATGTATTTAATGAAAAATACATCATCTCGAGAAAGAACGTGAACTTAAACAATAATTTAAACGCTAGACAGCTGCAATCAAGGCAAATACCATTCTCAACCAACACCACCGCACAGCCCCTCCCACTGTGCTGTGTGAAAATGTAATTAATTCTGCTGTAGCAAAAATCGGCCGGTATGTCCGTAGCGTCGGATGAGCATCGCAAATGAAATGCTAATTTATTACTATTATTAGGATGAAATATTTAGCACCGGGACCTCAGGAATGAATGCGAAGCGGAAATCATTTAGCTATCGGTTGGGGCTGAAATAAACCAGGCCACCATTGTTTGATTTATTGCATTTAATTAGTAAAGAATGTTTATTTAAAAGGAGCAGCTTATTTTTGCTACTCGTGGAAAGGTTTGAAGTGTCTTTTTTTGCTTTATTTTTCTAGCACAGGTGTAAAAACCATAAAGCTGCAACCAGCAACGGCATGCGCTTCGTAGAAAGTAGGCCATGAATTATAAAACCCATCTGCCGGGAAATGTGCTTCAAACGCGCCCAACCCACAACCCTTCCCAACTTACCCGAACAAACAGAAGCTTTCTTACACCGCCACTGCTGCTGATCGTTTTCAATAATACACGATAATTCAATTTGTATCAAGGTAATGAGAGAGTATTCACCAAACAAAACAAAAAAGCCGGGTAGACGGGCGGGTCCCAGCGCACAAAATTCGGCGAAAGTCGGCACCAGCACCTTGGTTGCTTGGTGTGGTGTGGTCGCCTCGTTGACAGCAACAACCCTATTCACCACAAGGGAGAGTAAGGCAAGCAGCCAGAAGCACGGCAAGGAAAAGCACGAACCTCCAGCGGTACCACCACAGGTTTGTCTAATAGATTAAATTAAGCCACACGGCGACTGCCAACTTCCCAAAACAGCGCCACGACAATGTCGCCCCATGACACGGCAAACTTGATGATCGTGAGCCACGGTGGGATGGAGTGGAGGTGCAACGAGGGTCGGGCAAAACAAAACATCATCGTGGTGCTTGCTCCCAGGAGAAGAGAGCACAAAAAAGCACAGCTACATTCGACCACAACTCAACACGACCGTATAAATTGGAAGCACCTACACACATATACGGCAACCTTACGAACAAGCTTTCCGGAGTAAGGAGTGAAAAGAAAAAAACAAGATTTCTCCAAAAACTGAAAAAGCAATCTTACCGGTTACACCTTGCTCTGGCACACTCTGGCATGGGATTACGGGACAGAAGTGTTTCTTGGAGTTTGCTCACTTTTTGGTCGCGTTGGAAAATTTGGTACCATTTCGAGGGGAAAGGGTGTTTCGTTTCGTGCTTCTTTGTCGAGGGAGGCACAATGATCCGGGAAATGTTTATTTTTCCGGATCCTTCTACCCAAACACGCCAACGCGTAATGATGAGATTAAAGGGCGGCACCATGTACGGTGCTGATCATGTGCCGTGCTGTCAACAGTAGCCGCTTGGAGATGAAGTGTTTTTAACGAACAGCAGGTACACCTTTGAAGTGGTTACTGCAATGGGTGCGTGAGCGTCACAACTTACTGTATCGAAATTTATCATCCGTGTTGATTGATGGCCTTTTGTAAGGAAGGGAAATTACGTTAAATATTCCGTTTTTTCTTTATTCCATAAAAGTAAGAATGATGTTTAGTGTGAAAATGACTTACTTTTATAGCCTTTAAGAATGAAAGGGATTAACTAAAAATCCTAAATGAAAATAAAACATAACAATTTCCTGGGATTTGATCTCATTTCCAGCGTAATTGTCTTTGGCCTTGGTGGCTCATGTGGTTTGAACCCGGAAACGCATCGAAACAGCGCAATAGAATGCTTTAAAAACTCACTCTCTTTTTCTGCCCTCTACCACAACACCAAAAAGCTGCTTTTTGAACGGCTTTCAAAACAAATATTTGTGCTGGTTAGTCGCCCTCCCCCCCCAAATTCATAGCCCTAACATCTTCCAACCACCCTCTAACCACCTTCTGTGCCAGCCATTGTTAAAGCAAACATCGTTGCTTATGGAGATAGGTGTAAAGTTTTCCCTTTTAAGATAATGTTATTTACTTGGCCCGAACGGCCGACGTACGCGTTTTCCGGAATCAAACAAGCTTTCCAGCGGCAAACGATGGCAGCATCCACATTCGGGTTTGATGTTAAAAGGAAAAGGGAGTGGGGAATGCAAGGATCTAGGAAAGGAAAATATTACCTGTTGAAAACAGTTTTTTAATCAGTTTGAGCCTTATTGCACGTAATTTCATTTGATCCGATTGTTGGCTCTAAAATTAGAAGGCTGTATATTTCCTGCTGCTTACAGTGCTCTTGAAAAGTTTGCGCATTAAGCTATTTGATCTTCCTTTATCTGTGGGATAAAGTATTCCACTCGTTTGTTTTTAAGCATGCGATGAAAAAGGAAATTATCTTCTTCACATTGTTTCATAACGTTTTTAATCTTCTTAGGAGTGAGTTGAAACTGTTAAACATCGTGCAATTACGCACATCTGAGCTGGTCGTTTCATTTTATTTCAACATTACTTTGTGTTAGTTTGAAGATCCCATAAATGTAGTATGATGTTGTTTTTTAGAGAGTTGCAAGAACTCCATTTGCAGTTATGATAATGTGCATAGTTTCATTGATTAACTTAGAACTTAGCTCTTGAACTAATACGGAGTTTACTGACCTGCACGAACTGAACTTCAAGCTATCCTGGTTTGGAAACAGATGCTGAGTGAATGCCAGTGTTTGAGCTTATACCGAGAACTGATTCAAGAATTAAATCCACATTCACACAAGTCTTCCAACTATTTCAACAACATTTCTAGTTCCAAAAGTCATACCCAATACTAGGTCCTATTCAGAAATTTATCAAACAGGTAATTCGGCAAATAAACTAATTCCATACCAAT
Organism: Anopheles fontenillei; assembly: GCA_008817895.1. Lineage (NCBI taxonomy): Eukaryota > Metazoa > Arthropoda > Insecta > Diptera > Culicidae > Anopheles > Anopheles fontenillei. Next base: position 54,512 of record VTWG01018234.1, read on the forward strand.
ACTGGAACATATTTTGTACCTTCACAGGTCCAACAACTGATTACAAACTTTTACAAGTACAGGTACAGTAACTTATAAAAATAAACTTTTCTGGAATAAAACCTATTGAGATCTTAAAACTGCTATTTATTCATTCCTAGTCTTTAAATCAATACCTTTTTCTTCTATTTGGCGTAACATCCTACGCGAACATGCCGACCTATATAGGATTTCGAGACTTCATTCATTACCACGCTGCCGGATAGTCAATACTGCTACGAGGAGACGGGTTTGCCAATCTTAAATTGTTACTTATATTCTCCCAATCTTTAAACTGCTGATAACCGTTCTCTTGAAACTGATTCCGAACATTAGATAAGTCCTATGTCCACCTATGTCCAAAAATTAATTCGACCCCAGTTCACAGAACTGTTGATGAGCTTAATCCGATGTCAAAATTTGATATCACAACTGGCTCGAGCATTAAAAATGCAGTAAATAAATAGAAGCGTAGATATTTCGATCTGGAGATATACACAATGAAAAGTATTGAAAATTTACTTAGAAAAAGAAGTGACATTCTGTACATCAATTTCCTAAGAATCGGTATGACGCAGTAGTTGCAACCTTAACAACCTGTTCTAAAACATTCTCCATTTTTTAATGCTACGTCTTTCGACTACCCAAGCCAGTGGCAGTTTTCTCCAATCTTCCGAAACAGACGTAGAGTGGAATGGTGAGATGGTTTAGATTCTTTGATTTTTTGGAAAAAAAACTTTCGACAATCACTTTATACAAAACACATGACTTCAGACATTATTAGTGATAAAAGAAGTGTTGAAGGCGATGTACCGTTGAGTTGGATTAATAATTTTGTCAATCTTCGAAATCCATTGTCGAATTGCATTCGTTTTTTAAGGAATCCTAGAAATTGCTGCGCTAATCGAATGAAACTTCTATGCAGACACATACTATCTAGATTTTTCCTTAGCTCATTGTATTCTAGTTATCTCGAAAGTGCCAACCGGACATAGTCACGTTCACCTACACCAACCTCTCGCAGCTAAGAGTTGGAATAATTTTAAAACAGAAGATGTATTTTAGATTAAGAAGGTATTATACTTAGTTGCTTCGATACAATTTTGAATTTTACTCCATTTTGGATAATTAATGGATAAATTGATAAACAATGAACAAAACAATGATATTACTGAAGGTCTGAAGGATTGCTCAAGATTGGAGCAATGGTTTTGTTTTCAAAATCTTGACAGGTGAAAACAATAAATTAATGCATTCACTGCTGTTATCATTCAAAATCACTCAAAAAATCCTTCTTGGAGAGAGTATCTCCCCCGTTCCAGATAAACATCAATGAACTTTGAATGGCTACTAGAATGGGGAATTTAGCTTTGCTATTCTTGCTGTTCTTGCTATTGACTATTCACAAACCAACTCGCCTATTGCATATCAATACATCATTTGCTAGACGGTATTATCTGACATTAAAATTTAATTGCCAAAACCTTGTCCAACCGATTACAGTTTATTTCGTTTAATTTCATGACGTCAGCATGGCCATGCCATTAATCTGAGCAGCCGTAAGGTAGCCGCGAATGGAATGATAACGTGAACACGTTTTTGACAACGCACTGCGCCTTTTCCTAACAATTGGTTTGGCGATAAATTCGCGTGCCTTTCAGAAGGCGAAACAAAAAAAACCAAACAAACAAACCTTCAACTCACACCCGAAGGATGACCAGCAGGAACGTGTTCAGGGATAGATTGGTTCGTGATCAGTGATTATCAGAGCCAATCAGGTAGCAGTATGCATGTGTATGTAAGCTGAATTGGGGTAATATAACAGGAATGTCTAAAATTGCCTGGACCACCAGTCGACTGCTGGCCGTCGAGTATAGTGCCGGAGTAGTGCCGGAATCATAGCCGCCCCAAAATGCGTACAGCAGTGCGAAGTCTTTGCGTTATTCTATTGTTTCATTTCGTAGCGTCAGCCTCGCTGAACGATGGTAAGGAAGAGTGGCTAGAGAGTTCAACGTTTAACACTTTTGCATCAAAATAACTGTAATGTAAAATTACAAAATCTCAATCCTAAAGATTATGACAGTGATAAACGATATCACCCAAGGCTGCCGGACGAAGCGGAACCGATCAAGGCGGCAAGAAACGTCGAACAGGAGCAAACGATCGAGTACTGGCGCAATCAGGCAAAGGCAACCGTGGAAAAGCATGTAAAGCGAAAGGAAAACACCAACATCGCCAAGAACGTCATCATGTTTTTGGGCGATGGAATGTCGATCGCCACTGTTGCGCTGGCCCGAATCCATGCGGGCGGTGAGGAGAAGCCACTGTACTTCGAAGAGTTCCCGTACGTAGGCATGGCGAAGACGTACTGCGTAGACTACCAGGTACCGGACTCGGCCTGTACGGCTACCGCCTATCTGACCGGTGTGAAGGGCAATATGGATACGATTGGGGTGAATGCGCACGTGCAGGTCGCCGACTGTGTGGCTGGCTTGAATCGATCCACGCACACATCCTCGATCGGCCAGTGGGCCATTGACGCTGGAAAGGACGCAGGTATTGTGACGACGGCACGTGTTACTCACGCCTCACCAGCCGGTATGTATGCGCATACGGCGTTCCGCGATTGGGAGAATGACAAGTACGTAAAAGACGATGGGTGTGATCCTGCCCTCGTGGACGACATTGCGGAGCAGCTGGTGTACGGTGAGACGGCACCGAAATTGAAAGTAATTCTGGGCGGTGGGCGTCGCGAGTTTATGGATCAAAATCTGGACCAAGATTACGAGACGGGCAAGGGAGGATATCGCTCGGACGGTAGGAACTTGATCAACGAGTGGCTTCGGAATGGACCCGTTGGAGAGAACCGTACGTTCGTTTGGAAACGGTCGGATCTGATGGCGGTGGATCCGCACCGAACGGACCGGTTGCTTGGGATGTTTGAGCCCGGACATTGTGCCTACAACTTGGACAAGGTGGAGAAACAATTGGACGAAGAACCAACGCTCGCGGAGATGGTGGATAAGGCGACGGACATTCTTAGCACAAATCCGGATGGGTTCTTCCTGTTTGTGGAGGGAGGTCGCATCGATCACGCTCACCATGACAATCGTGCAAAGTATGCGCTGGACGAAACGGTGGAGTTTGCGAAGGCGATCGAGCTGGCGCGGAAGAAGTTCAGCGAAGAAGATACGCTAATCGTGGTGACATCGGACCATTCGCACAGTGTCAGCTTTGCAGGATATGCGGTAAGAGAGCAAAGGATTTTAAGTCTGATAGAAGCATGTATTTAATGTACTATCTCTTTTTGTGACCTGTCAATAGAGCCGCGGAAAGGACGTCTACAGTACGGCCGGCACGGGCAAAGATGGTCTTCCTTACATGACGATCAGCTACGCCAATGGACCGGGCTACAAGAAGCATGTGGATGTCGATGCCGGTGTTAGGCTGGATGTTCGGCAGATGGACACTTCCAAGTCAAACTTTGTCTTCCCGGCCATGCTGCCGAAAGACTCGGAGACGCACGGTGGCGAAGATGTGGCCGTGTACGCGTCCGGTCCGTGGTCTCATCTGTTCACGGGATCTTACGAACAGAACGTTCTACCGCACATGATGGCGTACGCATCGTGCATCGGTCGTGGCATGAAGGCATGCGATTGAGCGGCAGAGTGTGTTGAGTTGTGAAATGTATATAGTTTACTTGCTACATCTAATGTTCGAATAGTTTCGCCAGGAAACAGTGCAAAGAAATACTCTTAATGTAACGAGTATTATTATCGTTTGCTGCACGTGCGAAGGCTTCATTTGCGGAAGCGTTGCAACCCAGCAGCACGTGTTGAAGTGTTCCACGCGTTCGCTTTATTCTTCCGACCCAGTACAATAGTGATTGTTTAAATCACCAAGAAAGCAAGAAGTAGAATAATCTATACCCAAATTTTTATCATCCCTTGTTACAATAAAGCAATAAAAATCAAAATGTTTATCAATACCAGTGTCTGGGGCGAGATGCGTCAGGGCCAGAAGGTAGATGAGATAATGTCAGCTTGTTCATGTGATTACAAGCTGGGTCGCGCACGGTTCCTATTATCTGCCATCACGGGTACATCACGATCAGCTGAACGGCTCCATTATCTTAAAACCATCCAATAGCGCAGTTCAAGTACACTCAAGAGCAGCTCAAGTCGCTGGGTAACGTTTGGTTGACGAATATAGCTTGCGCCAGTTGCTCGCGAACAGTCAGACAGTGTTCAAGATGTACCGAGCCGTGGGAATTGTGCTGATAGTAACCATCGCGCTCAGCGTTGCGCACCCATCGTTAAGTGATGGTAATAAATTAGTTTTGTCGAATAAACTTGATCATTGCAAGTGATCTTAGACGAATCTTTTGATATTATTATTATTGGTGATCTATTCTTTTTTTCGTTTAGAATACGACAACGACAAAGTACAGCATCTTCGATTGCCAGATGGTAATAGTTGCAGTATTTAGATTGTTCTTGTTTTTGACATAATATTTCTTGTACTTTTGTGTGATAACCTCGTCTAGACTACGACAGTGACAAACGGCATCATCCTCGATTGCCGGATGAAAACAAACCGGGCCTTCCGAAGAGCAAAAATGCCGAACAGGAGCAAACGATCGAATACTGGCGCAATCAGGCAAAGGCAACAGTCGAAAAGTTGCTAGCAAAGAAGGAAAACACCAACGTAGCGAAGAATGTGATCATGTTCCTTGGGGACGGGATGTCCATCTCCACCGTGGCGATGGCGCGAGTCTATGCGGGCGGTGAAGAGAAACCACTCTCCTTCGAAGAGTTCCCGTTCGTTGGCATGTCCAAGACTTACTGCGTGAACTATCAGGTGGCCGATTCGGCCTGTACGGCTACCGCCTATCTGACCGGTGTGAAGGGCAATTACGAAACGATCGGTGTGAATGCGCACGTGCCGGTGCGTGACTGTAATGCGGCCCGGAACCGTACCACGCACACGTCCTCGATTGGGCAGTGGGCGATGGATGCGGGCAAGGATGCGGGCATCGTGACGACGACACGTGTCACGCATGCTTCCCCGTCCGGCATGTACGCACACATTGCGTTTCGCGATTGGGAGGACGACTATTGGGTCCAGATGGACGGCTGCAGCCCGAACGAGGTGGACGACATTGCGGAGCAGCTGGTGTACGGTGAGACGGCACCACGATTGAGGGTTATTTTGGGCGGTGGGCGTCGCGAGTTTATGGACCGGGAGATACACCAGGACTACGAGACGGGTCAGGGTGGGTATCGCTCGGACGGTAGACATTTGATCAACGAGTGGTTGAAGAATGGACCCGTCGGACAGAACCGTACGTTTGTGTGGAAACGATCGGACCTGATGGCGGTGGATCCGCACCGAACGGACCGATTGCTGGGAATGTTTGAGCCTAGCCATTGTGTGTACAATCTGGACCGCGTGCATAAGAACCTTGACGAGGAACCGACGCTGTCCGAGATGGTGGATAAGGCGACGGACGTACTTAGTACGAATCCGGAAGGGTTCTTCCTGTTTGTGGAGGGAGGACGCATCGATCATGGACATCACGACAATCAGGCCCGGTATGCGATCGACGAAACGGTGGAGTTTGCGAAAGCGATCGAGCTGGCACGGAAGAAGTTCAGTGAAGAAGATACGCTGATTGTGGTAACGTCGGACCATTCGCACAGTGTCAGCTTTTCGGGTTATCCGGTAAGAAGATGGAGAGAAACAAATGGCAAGGGCATTATTATCTCATCGTGATGTTTTACATTGTTAACAGAGCCGAGGACAAGATATTTTCGGCCCCGCAGGCACCGGAAAGGATGGCATACCGTACATGACGATCAGCTACGCCAATGGGCTTGGGTTCTACAAACACGTGGACGAAGCGAAGGGAACCCGTGCGAATGTGCGGGAAATGGAAGATGCCGGCGCGGATAACTTCCCCTTCCCGGCCATGCTGCCGGTTGACCTGGAAACGCACGGTGGCGAAGATGTGGCTGTCTATGCTTCGGGACCTTGGGCGCATCTATTTACCGGGTCGTACGAGCAGAACGTCATACCGCACATGATGGCGTACGCCGCCTGCATCGGCAACGGATTAAAAGCATGTCCGAAGAATTAGGATCGTTACTTAATAAAGTATTGTAGTATTTAAATTGGACTTCATTTCGGTGCTTTACAATGAGTAAATCCATTGCAGAGTGTACCTCAACTCGGCAGGAGGTCGTTCGCCATTAATCGATCACTTAAAGCTGACAGCGGGCATGCGCGGTGTATTGATTTATGTATTCTGTTTTCGTGAATGACGAAAGTACGACGTAGTATCGTAAAAATGTCAGCAAGATTTACCCGAGATCGGTAGATTGCAGTAAAATCGCGGTAAACAACAAGCGATAAGTGAACAATGAATACTCCACCACGGAGTGATGCCGTACTTTGTTTGGGTTTTGGGATTTGGATTGTAAAAAAAACAGGTGGTAAGGTGTGAGAAGCCGGATTTACTCATTCCGGGGTAAACAGGGTACTAATGCAACAACCCAATCGAACGCAAACGATTTGATAACACCTGGTAAGACATTCGGTACGATTAAGGGTATCAATAACTGATATATACTTATTCACTTCATCAAGAGCCTTGAGGCACGCGGTACACCTACGCCTAGACAACTATTTACAATTAAAAACCCCAACACTTCTGATAAGCCGGTAGTCCCCCTTATCGGGCGTAATCTAAAAGAATTCCCCCAATGGTGGAACGCTTCTGTGCGGGCGCTACGTTACGTCGTTGTATTACATCGATCAAATGGTAACTCCCCCTCGTTGACAGATGGCCGATCATTGTTACCAATAGGACAGGGGGATTAATTATCGCCTCATTAGCACGGCAATGGAACAGCCTAGAAGGAGTGACAGGCACACGGCTAATGGTTGGCCGGCGCCAGAGTCGGACTCTTCGTAATAGTCACCGATCTGGGCGATGTACGAGATCAGGTACGGGATGGTGTTCTGTTCGTAAACGCCCCGGAATAGATGCGACATTGGGCCCGACGCCCAAACCCCAACATCATCGCCACCGTGCGTTTCCGCATCCATTGGTACCATTGCCATGTAGCGCATATCCGTCTGCTTGTAATCGTAGTTTGAAGGATCCGCTCGGATGGCATGGTTTTCCTCGGTGTAGGTCGTGTAGTACGACAGCCCGTTGGCGTAGCTGAGGGTGGTGTAGGGCAGCAGGTCCTCATTACTGATGTCACCAAGTCCGAGGATGTCGTTGCCACGTTTCTAAAGAAGTAAAAAAGAGAGCGATTCTTATTGAATGATCCTCGTGTCTTACGCAAACTGTTCGACCTACCGGATATCCATTGTACGTCATCGTGTGGGAATGATCCGAGCTAACGACGATCAACGTATCCTGCTCGCTGGTCATTTTGCGCGCCGTATCGATAGCCTTCGCCATTTCGGCCGTTTCGTCCAGCGCCAACCGAGCCCAGGTTTCGTGGTGAGCTACATCGATCAGTCCTCCTTCCACGAACAGCACGTACCCATTCTTGTTCCGCTGCAGCAGCTCGATCGCCTTCCGTGTCATATCCTCCAGGGTCGGTTCCATTCGGCTCGCCTCACTATTATCCTTCAGCTCGAGATTGTACTTCATGTGGCCGCTCTCGAACAGCCCGAGCAAATAGTCCGTGTTGGCAGTGTCGACCGACATCAGCTGCTCCCGGTTCCACACGTACTGGGAGCGTCCCATCGTCTCGTGCGTTTGTTTCCACTGCTCGATCAAGTTCTTACCATCTTCGCGGTACCCAGGCTTACCTTCCTCATCCATCGTTTCCTTCGGAAGAAGATTACCTCGACCACCTCCCAGCACCACGTTGAATCGCTGGGCCACCTCTTTATCCACCAGCTGCTCGGCAATGTCGTCCACACGGGACGGATCACAATCGGACGATGCTACCTCGACGTCATTCTCCCAGTACCTGTTTGCACTGCTCGCGTACGCTCCGGCCGGTGTTGCGTGTGTAATCTTCGTGGTCGTGACGATGCCCGTACTCTTGCCCGCATCCTGTGCCCACTTGAGCAGTCCCTCGAAATCGGACGCATTGCGATCGTACTCGCAGGCGTACCGTTCAACGGAGGCCGCAATATTTACCATGCCGTAGTTGATCTTCACCCCGGATAGGTAGGCAGTAGCAGTACAGGACGAATCTGACACCTGTCGATTGACGCAATACGTGCGCACCGAGCCGAGGTCTTTGAAGTTCTCGAACGATAGGAAGTTGGCCTCGTTGCCAAGGTACATGCGCGTGGCGGCCACCGTTTGCGAGGACATACCGTCGCCGATGAAGAAGATCACGTTCTTGGCGTGGTCCGTGTTGTGCGGGGTGGCCAATTTTTGGGCAAGCGTTTGTTGAGCCTGCTCGAGCCAGTAGTCGGTTTCAAGTTCACGTTCCTGGAAACCTTGCACCTGGGGGGTTTGCGAGCGGGAAGAAGCCGCACCGGACTTGAACGAACCATCCTTTCCGCGTCTGGAGTGACCATCAGGCTCACGAGCTTCAAAGATGTAGAATAAAAGCGAAAAAATGTTGTCACCGGTGCAGATTTAAGCAACCGATTGAAGCCACTTACCTCCAGGAACAGTTACAAGTTCACCAGCGGTGAGCGCCAATGACAGAAAACATATAAAGTACCGCGCAAAGTCCCGCATCGTGTGTGAATCTCTGGTCTACGACCCTACTCTCTGCACAATCAACCGTCAACTGAATGAAACACACAAGCACTACAGATTCGTTTAGCTGTCCTCTCATAAAGCGATTGGTTTATTTCAAAAACGCAGGCGTTATCAAGCTCAAACTGTCAGAGATAAATGCCACACTCGGGCAGAGGATCAGATACAGTCTATGGTGTAGGCGATTACATTCTCGATGGTCCTCATCGGAATAGAGAATCACGCAGAATACAAAAAAAAAACACACACACAACCCCTAAATTGTTTGATAATACAATAAGCGACCCTGGGCCTGCGAGCAATAAACACACCAGGAAGACTGCCGTCAAGATCCGATTTCATTGTTAGTACGACCTTTGGAGTGCACCGCCCGTCAGGTGGTGCGGAATAATGATAAACCCAGCTACTCCAGCACCACCCGGTACAGCTGCCGGGCGAATGCACAAACCACCGCCAGACACATGGGCAGAAGCTGAGACATCGACTGCAGGCTGGCAGCATTGTCATCGTCCGGTACGGTGCTCGTCACCCACCCGAACTCATCGCCAATGTTGGCGGCGTACGCTATCAGCAGCGGTATCACGTTTTGTTCCGTGCTGCCACCGAACAGATGGGCACCGGGGCCGCTAGCATACACGCCGACGTCTTCGCCACCGTGTGTCTCCGATGATAGTGGCACGGTGGCCAGATAGCGCTGTCGATAGTCGCTAAAGTCGTACCCGGTAACGTCGAGCCGTTTGGATGGGTTGCCATCGGCGTACGTCTGGTAGAACCCTTCACCGTTGGCGTAGCTGAGCGTGGTGTAGGGTAAGCCATCCTTATCGCTGATGTCCCCGATGCCCAGTATGTCGTTTCCACGGGTCTGCAGAATGGAAATGGATAGAACATGTGGGAGATTCGTATTAGTACACGATCACGTTCGAAGTTGCTAGGTAATACGAGTGGGGGATTGTTTTCTGCAGTCGCATTCCAGTTATTGAACTATGCGAAAGATCATAAAACACACTGCATTGGTTATAAAACGCTTATCGGTGCACTTTACAGTGTTGCTTGGGTACTGATACACCCAGCAATCGTCCCAATCGATAGGCTAATAAATCATCACCCCCAGGCTGATATATCTGCCCTTGGAGATATTGTTGTGAACAAACCAGTTCCCACAAGGTCATTGTACCCACCCAGTGTGCTCTCAAAAATTCCCACACAATACCTACCGGATATCCATTGTACATCAGCGTGTGGCTATGGTCCGACGACACCACGATCAGCGTATCCTCCTCGCTCGTGCGGGTGCGGGCCAGTTCGATCGCTTTGTGAAACTCTTTCGTTTCCTCCAGCGAAAGACGCGGTCGGTTCGAGTGATGCGCCGTATCGATCAGTCCACCTTCCACAAACAGTACGTAGCCTTGCTCGCTGTCCTCCAGCATGGACAGTGCCGCGTCTACCATATCCGTCAGCTTCGGTTTCACATCACCCAGCTTCTGATCGTCGATCTCCAAATTGTACAAACAGTGGCTACTGTCGAACAGTCCGAGCAGATAGTCCAGCTGCTTGCTCTTGGCCGCCTCCAGCAGACTCTTCTTGTCCGACACGTACCGTGCCTCACCCATGTCGGCATGCACCTCCTTCCACGCCTCGATCAGGTTCACACCATCGGAACGCTTGCCCGCCTTACCGTCCTCATCCTTCACGTCCGCAGGAATAAAATGACGACGTCCACAACCGAGCGCCACTTTGAAGTTCTTCCCGACGCTACCATACACGAGCTGGGTAGCAATATCGACCGGTTTGTCCTCCTGCCGTGTCGTCGGACAATCGTTATTCACCTCGGTATCATCTTCCCAGTCACGATCAGCGCTGCTAGCGTACGTACCGCCCGGGGTGGCATGCGTTATGCGGGTTGTCGTTACGATTCCCGTCGCTTTGCCCGCCTGCTGTGCCCACTCGAGCAAACCCTTAAACTCAGTCGCATTGCGATCGTACTCGCAGCTGGACCGTTTCACGCTGGCCGCCACATTCAGCATGCCGTAGTTGATCTTCACCCCCGAAAGGTAGGCGGTGGCGGTACAGGCCGAATCGGCCACCTGGCGATTGACGCAGTACGTCTTGGCGAGACCAAAGTACGGGAACTTTTCGAACGACAGGTACATGTTTTCGTTGCCCAGATACATCCTGGCGGCGGCGACCGTCGACAGCCCCATGCCATCACCGATGAAGTACACCACATTCTTTGCTTTGCGTTCGCTCTTCGGATGCGCTGCCTGATGCTGCAACGATCGCTGTGCTACGGTGCGCCAATATTCCGATTCCTCCTCCTGCTTATCGTATATTGGGACGCTCTGGAAGACTCGCCGATCAGAACGGGGATGCTGTTGGCCTGGTTCCCTTGGAGTGCTCTCTCCCCATGCGGAGAGGCTGGTTGCACTCAGCGCTATAAACAAAAACACTGCACATCTCACCGGGCTGGCCATTTTTACGACTGAAAATGTGATTAAAGACAGCAGCTATAAAACTGTGCCGCGATTTACGCCACCGATATGAACTCTAGGGCGTGCGGTGGTGCACTGGGTTCAGTTTTCAAAACGGTCACCCCTATCAATAACCTCAATCGGCTGCAACTGAACAAGCTTATCAAAGGGTTATCGATCGGTAATTGTTCAAAGGTTATCCACTTACAATTAAATGTAAGGGTTTTAAAAGAATAAGCCCATTGTTAACCAGCTAACCATGGAGTACTTCCATTGCCACCCCTCCCCCATGCCTATTTACCCGCTCCATTCTACAATGTGCAACATCAATCAAATGGCAGCAATTTTGCTAATCTTGATTTCACCCGTGCAGCTGTCCTTTTGACTGCTTCTTGTGCTCAAATTTGCTCGACCATCGGCTATTGCACATCCATCGGCGTGATTACCACGTGCGGGTCTCTGCTACGCAAAACGTGCTGCCTGTTCGCTTGTGTGGCTAGCTTGCGCGACTCGTCCAAGATACCGGCAGACGATCACACAAAACGCACGATGTAAAGGCATCCGAACGGTGATTAGGTTCACGTGAGAATCGTTCAAGTGGCGTTTAGTGGAACCAAACGCCACAGCTTGGAATTGGAACTTTGTCACGCTCTGCAGTGTGATTGCGCGCGGAAGTGACAAGCTCATGCTGACTACTGGCAATACGTGTCGATTAATTATCTTTTATCGCCAAAATCGAAGCTATTCCACTGGGAATCCTAATTGTCTCGGCACAATGGCGCCAGGATATTGCTGAAATAGATACGTGTGTACAGAGGAATGTGGTGCCTTTCTTATCTATTTGTAGCTCCAGTTTTCTGTGATTAGGTGCGTGTAGGGAAATAAAAATAAAAATCAGACCGATGCATTAACAAAAAAAATCAATGCTCTACTCCGATCCCATCACAGCAGTACAACGTTCGTTCAAAGTTTAGAACCCTTCGCATGATGTCAGCTGACAATGATTTCCGGTGGATTTCCGAAAGTCGAAAAGCTCCCATTCAGGGCCGATAACACCATCAACAACCGTTCATTAATCACACAAACCGTTACTGACAGCTAGTTGAAAAATGGTAGGATCGGGTTCCTGCTGAAAACCCTTTCAGGGAAAACCACCACCAGAGCCAACCAGAGCAGCTCCACTCCTTTGGTCACATCTAACGTTCCGTTCTAACGCCCAGCGACAGCGAAGGGTATCTTAGGGATAAACTTTCAAAAAGCGACCCCCCTCCGGCGCCCTTTGCTACTGCCTTACCTTACCCCAATCTTCTCGCTTGCAAACACCACCAAAACCACAATGGCACTGTAGATATCTTAATCATCTTCCATCGGGTGAAAGTTTTCTATTTTTCCCCGGTATCACGGGCACGACGGTTGGAACCATTGTTGCCTTTTGTTGAGTCGAATGGGAAGGAAAAATGAGATGCTTCCCTCTTCCCCAAAGCCTAAGCTTGACTTCTTGCGGTTAGTTTGCGGGCTACAGCGTACAGCCCGACCGATGGACAGGTCTGGACGGTCGGAGGGTGCTTAACCCCATTCTATGTTGGGAGTGCTGCAGCTACTGCTGCTGCTGCTATTGGCGGATCCTTTGTTAAGATGGCGGAAGCCTTACGCTTAGTATGATAATTTGGTTGGTCGGTATCGGTTTAGATTTTACGAACACGGTTTACAATGATCGGAACCGAAGGAACTGTGCCTGGAAGGGTGATGAGTCTAATTTCTATCTTCAACGTACCATCCGCACGTCCGGGTTAGGAGGGACAGTTTGGAAGGATGAAGATGGTAATTAAAGTACGGAAGTGAACAAATTACTTACAACGCAATCAATAAAGCGCTTAATTACGCTACTTAATGGTGGAATGATTAAATATAATTGATGTGAATATTTTTTGTTATCTTCTGTTCAAGATATATTTTTAAGTAAAATTTTGTTGCTTTAATGTTGTGGTTAATGTACGCTTATGCTGTCCATTCTGGTGTTCGTGAAACTGCTCCTGACTAAAACACAACTACATTCAATGTCGAGAACCATATGGATTATACAAATTGTTATTCTAAGAGAGCAATACTCCAAGAATATGGGAATATAAAACTAATACTAATACAAATTTATTTTTTGGCTTTGTTGGCTCATGAGACATTTATACTTCAGACATATTTACGTTTATTGTATGATTTCAATCTAAACCCACAGTTTTATCTAGCTCAATACTGATCAATTACAATCAACGATATTGTATGATGTATACGTGGCGAGTGTGAGTCTTCCGGTCGCTGATCACAGGATCGGGACAACGAAGATGCGTATCAATATGATTTGTTTCTTTAAGATGAATATTTTGACGGTCCCGTCATATTCCATACATTTAATGTCTCTTAAAGATGAAGATCTCTTTAAGGTGAACATTCTATAAGGTGCATACACGATTTGGCAGCCGAAATTCTTTAAAGACAGTTCACAAAAATATTAGTCCAAGGATGCCAGGATTTTTCGGTGGTTTCTTAGAAACTTCATAGCAACAACTTCATTAGTTTTCCTCAACATGAATATCTCTCTAAGTTGACGGTCCCTTGAAGATTCACCTTAGAGAGATTTCACTGTACGTGGGTTGATGTGGAATGAAATATCTTAAACGATTGCCATATCTATACTTAAAAAGATAGTTAAAACATTTCGGCTTCACGTTCAGTGTTCGTTAACTTTTAATCAATACCGTTTAATGTTGTTGAATATGTTCCTAGTTATTTCATGACCTTAAGCTTGGTGATTGGTGACTCCGTTTCAGAATTTTCGTTATTGGAGCACTATTGTAGTGATATTGTAGAGAGATGTAATGTGTAGTGTGTCTTGCCCACTATGCGTCGAAAAGGTTTTTTGTTTTAGCCAAAACGCCGTATTGACCACCTCTCTTGATTAACTATTATTTTGAATGAACCAAAAGCGATTTTAAAACAATAATTTAAGTTTGACCCGTTAAAAGTGAAAGAGTGATCTGACATCATAACTTAATCGTAATAAGGAAACTTCGGTAAATCGGTAAACCGTTTAACAGGATTAATTATCCTCAATATTCCAGAAAGGAAACTGTGCTAAGACTTTTAGACCATACTTCTAATGCTGCCCTTGAGGTGTGGTTTTAACTTCCGACTTACTTATTTGTCTAGCACTACAAACCGCTTCTCAGTCTTGATCTAGTAGAGGTGTGTCCGAATCCACTGACGCTTTCGTGCCTTCGCCTGCCAATCCATGAACCGAGCGTTAATGGTGAACACCTTGGGCTTGTCACCACCCCTGTCTATTCTTGTAGGCAGTGTACCCAAGAGAAGTACGATATAATCCCAACTTCGTCTGTTCTTTGAGCTGAACTACTTCCTCAGGCTATAAAATTACCAGTCTTTGCTCGCTACTCAGTTTCCGTGCTCTTGTCGGTGCTGAGCTTTGACCCGAGATTTTGTTTTTACTATTCTAAACAGTTGAACCAAGAGGCTAGGATGGATATTGTATTGCACTGTACACGATGGATGATTTAACATGAACAATTTTTTTTAGAAATTTAGTTTAAAAGTCAATAACAATTCATTTGCGTCTAATTGCTTTATTGAAGTCTTTTGTTTAAAAACTGCCCATTTGAATAAATAACCTTTTCTTCTACCTTCCAAAAATAGTCGATCGTTTCATCTCCCTTACTGAAACTCGCTCGAACCACAATGCAACTCAAACTGAAACAATTTAAAACACGCAAACAACCTTGCTAAACTGTCATTGAGTTTTCTGGTTATAAATAGCGTTCACGATAATAAGTGAAATGCCTCCGCCTTTATTTACCGTGTGCTTCTGTGTCCACCTTATTAGCGTGGTCCGTGCAGTCTGGGAAGAGACGCGCTCCACCCGTTCCACCCGCACCACCACTAACCGGTGGAATCAAACGACAGCATCATAAATTAATTATTACGAAATTCCTTCAACTGTCCGTTCGATTCTGATTCGTGAAGCCCGTCCAGCCGTCCATTGCCAAGCGAGCCGATACGGGTCCCAGCTCGTTGTCATCCCGCTGACGGCGGTAGTGGCGAAAAATTCCCAACCCCAACTCATCATCAGTCGGCCCTTTTGACGGTGCTGCTAATTAAAATTCAGCAAATAATTCATTTCTTGCCTCCGGCATCACATCACCGCCCCATTACCTTTGCGAACGAGCGTGTTTTTTAATGTTTTTTGTTTGTTCTCTCGCTGTATCTTCTCGTGAATCGTCTGTTCGAGAAGATGTCCTTTCTGGCGCGTAGTTGAAAGGTCACCCGTCTGTAGGTAGGTTGGCTGGTGGTTTTCGATTTTCTTTCCAAACCAGTTGTTTTTTTTGCTACTCACCAATGGAATGACGGCGAAAGATCCAGGAAGAAAAAAATCAATTATCGACAGGAAATTGATATTCGGGGTGCGGCAGGTTCCTTCATTTTTTGTTGCGATGCCCTTGCGGTGGAAATTGCTTCGCGGGCCCGTTCATCACAGGATCGTTATCGTCTCGATCGATGCGGAATCGGTAGAAGGGTGTGCAATTGTACGATTTGATTGCGGTTTGCAAGAAACCCCCGACCCGTGTCACTGAGGGTTTCGGAAACCGTACGGCAGCAAATGGGATGTCGGCTTTCATGTTCAAGACCCGGGGGCCACGTTGTCATGCTAGCGTATCTAGGAATGTAAATGGAATGGTAAATTCTGCAGCTGAAACGAGACGAAAAAGAATACGCATTGTGCAATGCACTTAGAACGCGCTGCTGCTGTAATCTGTGTGACATTTGCTACATACCAGCATGATGTTTCGCAAATGCTTTATGCATGCGTGGTAGCGTGATGGATGCGCAAGACGCGCTGCTTTACACGCTGGTGCGCGTGTGACGGTATCGGGTGGAATGCTAATTTGAAAATGAGCGCACATCCACCGGAATGCGGAATGCCAGTGATGAGAATTTAATAGCGTGCATAATTGAAAGCCGGAGAAAGAGTCCTGTCCTGAGTCGGGAGTATTTTTTTTGTTTGCATCCCCACCGTGACATCCTTTGAGCAAATGGTACGATACCACGCACAACCCAGCCCAGGACGGTAGCGATCGAAGTTGTAATGAAATTTCCCCAACCATCCACCCACTCCAGCGGGCCTGCATGCAAAGCGCAACACCATGCAATGAGCAATATTACTTACAATTAATGTACGACAGCTTGATGAACTCGATTAGCGTGGAAGTGGGTGAAGGTAAGGGCTGGGGAGGCTGGAGCATCGTTTCGTACAAATTGAGGCTCACGCGCAACAAATCACTTTCTGATTGGATGGCAGTGGGTGGATGCAGGGGTACCGTGGATGTTTGCATGCAGGAATGTTTTGTCTAACCGCGGTACACGAATGCATTTCACGCAATTGCATGTAAGCGTTGGACTGGTGTGAGGGCTTATCACACTTTGCATGTAATCTCGCTGCAGCACGTTGTTATGCGTTTAGTTATGCAACAGGAGTGGTTGCATTGCAAACAGTACACGAACTACATTTGTGGATGCATTTCAAAGAATAGGTGTCTGTTCGTAGTAATTAATTTTGCAACACTTACTTTGTATTATGTGAATAGAAAAGACTATTACATAAGAGAGAGAGAGATAGAAAGAGAGGGAGAGAGAGAGAGGGACTAGCTTCATTAAATTTAATTAGATAATTATTATAATTATGAGAAGAAAATAATACCAAACAGTAGGAGTTACGCCAAATGGAATGCTTCAATGTATAAATGCAACCGTTCATTCGGTCCCTTAAAAGCGCCGGTACGATGTTCACCCAATCTAGGCAATTACCGAAAGGATGTGCTGCAATGGCCCACCACCGTATTAGTCTAGCTAAGCCAGTAATTGTTCGTAGTAAATTAAATTCGCTAAATGATATCCATGTTCGTCCCAAACAGTTGCATTGAGCGTCAATCGAGCACTCAATAACTTTAACGTGAAGAGTGCGTTTATTGCGCACATTGGGTAGGTGTTAAAGTTAATGGAGATAATTGGGCAACCGGCATACAATGGATCCATGGAAAAGTATAATTATAACTACAGGCGTGCCCCGAGTTACGACCCCCTCGAGTTACACACGACGATTCACAGATACGATGAATTTGATTTTGATAGTTAAAAGATGTCATTGACAAGAAATTGATGTATGTTTTTGAATTTCTGGGCTGATAACCGTTATACACACATTTCCAAAGATTCGAAAACTACCCGATCTTGTATATCTATATTGTGTACGGCTTTTGGAATATAATTATAACATTATCGAACATCATTTTAAATAAAATACATGATATCATAGATTCCAACTCTTTAACTTCGATTATAGACTTTATATTCATAGATATTCGACATACGACTTTTTCGACTTACGTCTTGCTTTGGGACATTTTTTCGGTCCCAAATACAGTCGTATCTCGGGGGACACCTGTATATCAAACTGTTTCTAGTATTGAAATTATTGACCTAAAAGAGCATTTTGCAATACGCTGTAGCATATCTGCTATACATACCGATCACACAAAATACAACAATTTGGATAGGGAATACTCCGGTACATCCTGTAAATATAACGTAGCATTGTAACATAACATATTAATTGAATAACATGGTTTAAACTTCAACCGATTGCCATATAATGTAAACATATCGTTCTTGTTGTTAAGATCATGTTGCTGTTCCTCGAAAACTATAAGAAGCGTAAAAAATTAACATATAATCAACGATACATACCATCATGATAAATAAAACAGCCTTCTTAGGATCCTCGAATCAAAGTAAATATTAAAAGGATCGTACCATGTACCGGATATGTAATATCTACTAACAATCGCTTCGCGGTCTTGGCCTGCTGCATCCAGGGTCATTCGTCTGACTATCCTGGTTAAAAGGAACAAAAGATCTTGAATTGAAAAGTTAATTTTATTTAATCCGAACTTTCTTTATTCTACATAATACGAATAATAGAAGAATTGAATGACTCCACTCAATAAAATAAGGCAAATATATTGGCATCCTTATTTATTTATTGATCTCATTGATAGATTACTGGCATTCCAAAAAGATAATATTTATTTCCCATGTAAAAACGATCCAGCTCAACGGTTAAGCTTGGCAATGAACCTAACCTTTCGTAACCTTTGAATATCCTTATTCGCCACTATACCAACCAACCAACGCCTGGACTTTAAGCTACGAGCACTTTAATTTCTATCGCATTAATCACATTAAATCGTTCTACATTCTTAAGCGTACCGAATCAAACGCTGTTTCCCAAACGACGGTGCGGCAGATTAGTAATTAGTTTCCCATCAACTTTCGCACTCCAGTGGTCGAAACGGACTGAACTGACCCCGCACCATGAGCTGCCGAAGCTCGGAAGAAGTCATTTGATAAACATTATTCCACGGTGCAAACCCCAAGCCGTAGACGTGGAATGAATATTAACGTTTTCGCTAGCGTACGATGGGCAGAACGTAAAGGTCGTTGGTATTTCACTCTTGTGCAATTTGTGCTAAGTCTTATTGCATTAGTTAGTTTTTATTTTACTCTTTATATACGCTCTAGATAAATTCTCTGTTTCTTAATCCTTCTTCTATGTTTCTTGTGACATTTCAGGTTATTTCAGGACAAGTTATCAAGTTAGAAGCTGCACACCGGCGGGGTGTTGAATATCCATAGTCGGCATCTGGTTTGACTAAAGCCCACCATGAAAGGTAGACATCTTCGGCGGCGGTTCAGCCTACAGCCATCGTTTATGAAGGATGACTCGACTGAAGAGCGACCAAAGAGAGAAAAGTAAGTAAAATAATCTTTTCTCACGCCACTGCACTGTACCGTTTCCCGTCTTTAAGCCTGCCCGCACTTGACTCGGGCAATCAATGTAAATCGTTGCAGCTGTAGTTCTAGTTTGCAATAAATCAGGGTCAAGTCATCTTCCCTTTCAGTACTTATCCCTGTCGGTCCAAAAGAGACTAATTTTGGAAATGTGGAAAAAGAGGAATATGAATCTTTCCAAAAACAAGCACCAATCCCCGAAAGCTTTGTGCGGAAAGGGATAAAAATGATCTAGATGGATGGCCTGCGCTAGCAAAATGTCTAAGCTTGAAAACAAGGAGCGAAAAAACACGCAACCCAAAGAATCCAAAATTACCAACCAACTCTAGACATGAAGCATAATGATTGCAGAGTCGGAAGGAAGGAAGGATAAAAAAACATTCCAAACATGAATCATTGCCTAGATTATCGTCGGAAAAGTTTCACAATTTATAGCACTTTTTCAATGTTTCAATGCTGGGGATATAATGAGGACGAGGGCGACTGGGTGGTGAGACTTATCAGATCACTGACATTTAATGCGACATCTAGCAGAGAGAGAGAGAGAGAGAGAGAGAGAGAGAGAGAGAGAGAGAGACAGAGAGCGAAAGAAGGATTTAGCCATCAGGTCGAAAGTTTGTATGGGTTCGGCATTCTTCTCCGGCCGATCTGCGGTGATCTGGTGGCGCTGCAAAGATTAACAGATGTGGGAGGGACGAGTTACAGAAGAAGATTAAACTGAGTCGTTGGTATATTTGTCCTTAAAGAGCGTGAGGCCATATGGATGAGTTCAGATGCTGGCTTTGGAGGTATTAAAATTACCCAAAGTAATAAATCTTCTTTGCCGTCCGTACCTCTCTCGTGTTGGGTGCTAGCCCTAAAAAATGGCCCCCAATTAAAGATCATAATGTTGAACAGAAGTTGAAGCAGAGGCATGCTAATTTTGTTACTCTTTTTTCTTACTTAAGGGACTGTTGCCATAATTTCACGACATTTATGAGTCCTACACCGGCCGCTTCTTGCCGTCACAATTCCACCTAAACAAATCAAAGGAATTGCTTTAAATAACCTCAGTACTTGAAGCGGCACAAGGCTCATTAGAGCTCTTTTAATATCCGCTCTTGCGTACTCGTGCAACTTGAAGTGGATTTTCGAAACTGAAGTGTAAATATCATAGGACTCAAACATTGTTGCCTTTAAACAGACACAGTAGATATTGCTTTATTTGAAGCACTCACTAATACGTATCTATTACCTATTATCCTGATTGTCTTCTAACGATCTCTTGCGGTAACGCCTATCTTCTCAGGTATCTTGATTGTTTATAGTTGCGATGTTTACCGTCCTTGCTGTCATCGGACGGTAGTGGTTAAAGTGATGTTGGTTGAAAATTGTGCTCCATGAGAATGATCTTCTTTACTCTTTAGTTTTCCTTTTTACAAACAACATGGAGGAATGGTTGGTGGTGGCATCTTGCCATAAGTAGGCAACTACTAGACGACCCGATAATGATGGACCTTGTTATGGATTCACCAATTAGTCACAGATAACTAAGTCTATAAGTATCTTAGGCGTGCTTAGATTAGCTATAGTCATTCCGCTAAATGAGAAGAATATGAATAACACTTGGGAATGGTTTTCATTACTGACATCCATTACATCCTTGTACCTTAACAGATCTTTATTTAAAAAAACTCTTTCAATATGCTTTCCATCAATTCACCGACCAACCAAATAATTTAAACAATTTCTTACCAAAAGAACCCACTTCTTCTCCAGTCATTTTGTTCCCTTTGCTGCTTCCGGTTCCAGATCAATATGATTGCGCCCGAAAAAAACCATAGGCGTGTGTATGCGTCGCCCGCAAGCAATTTATGAAAGAATTTCTTTTCCACTTTGCTTTGATTGCCATTAGAGTGATTTTTATTACCGCACAATGACAAACCGGAGCCGCGCCAGGAATGCTACTGCCCTGGGGATGGTTGCGTACAGCCGCGTGCTGCAATGTTGCTGCTGCCTTGGGAAGAAAAGCGAGCCGGGAGATATAGATACGCCAAATGCGAAGAAAGCACTTCGTATCCGCTCTCCCCACCCGCGATTCCGTGGCCTTTCGGGGAATTTCTGTTGGGAAGAGAGATGAAAAATCGCTTCGTCATTCGCGCTGCCCTTGGACGCTGGTGGACGTTCGAAACATTCGCGCGAAATTTGCGCTGGTTGCCGCAGGGTCTAAGGAAGGATGCCGTAGAGCGAACGTGTTTTCGTGGGCAACAACTGCGAACA
Source organism: Anopheles fontenillei (assembly GCA_008817895.1). Taxonomy (NCBI): domain Eukaryota; kingdom Metazoa; phylum Arthropoda; class Insecta; order Diptera; family Culicidae; genus Anopheles; species Anopheles fontenillei. The sequence continues at coordinate 75,914 of VTWG01018234.1, forward strand.
AAAAAGCGAACCTCCAGGCACTTGATGCAGTCATCCGGAGCAGTTTCATCGCTCTTGTCTCTCTCCCTGTCTCTCGCTCTCTCCAGAGATAGCAGCCAATGGCCAGGTGATGGGAAGGTATTTCTTATTGACATTTTCCTTCCCCAATGGGCCGTTTCTTGTCCAGGGATTCATTTACTCTTCGTAAATTAATCTTCCCATCCGCACGGGCGCAAGATGCTCTGGCACCGATACCGGAGTGCTTTCCACCCCCCTCACCCCTCAAAAATACCATCATCCGTGCGAAGCGAATCGAAATTTATTTATTCTTCCTTAGAAAACGATCCGATTTTTTTTCATGTTTTCTTTGCGTGTGCGTGTGTTTTTGGGTACGGTTTTATTATGGTGTTTGGTGCGGTGGCATACCAACACCGCAGATGGATGGACCGCGAACCGGAGGAATGAAGTAAGAATATCACTCAAGCTTTTATTTATGCTAATCGGTCGAGCGGAACGTATGGCGTTAACGGTGATTCGCTTGTTTTTGCTTGTTTTGACACTGTTTGATGGAGATGTGTTTGAAGGTTGTTTTTCAAGGTTGTTTTTATGAGCTTTTTTGTCACACTGCGAAGCTCTGCCAGAATCTTACAGAAACACACAATGAGATTTATAAGCTAAACCAGCGCTCCGTATGGCGAAACGCCTAGAAGGTATGCAGCATCCATGACAAATTGACTATTTTTACAATGCTTACAAACTAAGTTCAACTTAAAAATTTAAATGAAAAATTGTCCACCTTAATCATCGCAGCCAAGTACTTAATTCCAGCATGCACAAAATGATACTGTAGCGCAAAACACTTGTCGTGAGATGAAACATGACACAGTGCATGTTCCGCATAACAACGTACTTTTGTGCAGCATAAGTGGAAACATACATAATTGACTCCCATGCTGGTAAACACTTCAAACGCACCACTTTGTCTCTGTATCGATGGCACTCGACAGTCGTTGACGATGCATTGTTTTACTGTGCCGCTGAATCCCACTCGGCTCTTGTGACTCTTTCATGTATGTGCGTCATGTGTGAACGATCCCGGAACTGTCAATGTAATATAGCATACGTTTGCAGGGGACTTCAAAGTCAAAGTTCTATGGAAAATTAATCGGAATTACTATGACGCTAAACAGTAACGATCTCTTGATTGGCAGTTAATAAATTATTCATCAAACCATACGAATTGATTAAATACATTGTCTGCTTTTTTCCGAAGCAGTAGTTGCCTCCGAGTACAATGAGTTGAAGCTTTCGTATGCGGCTGATGAAATACTCAGTACTGTTTTCATACGCTGCAGAAATTCTTAAGAGAGATTCTTAAATCTTCATAGCATCCTAGCAGTTCAATAGATATCAACCGGCATTCTTTACTTTGCTTTTTCACTGAGCCCCTGTTTTCTTTTAATTGTCTGCTAACATACATATAGTGTATTTACACCAACATCTGTGCTGTCTTTGCATCTGTTAATTATTTAAAGTTGCAGATTCAATTCTTCCAACTGTTGTGAAATGAAGACCTCTATACCAACTACACATCTTGTCGACAGTTTAACCCTTCAAAACTGCTTTTAATGTTTCAAATAATGATGCAAAGTTAACTGTATGTTTGTCAATATAATTCTGTTTTCATCATTTCCCTCCAATCCAATTTGAACATTTGCACAGATTTATTGCAATTTTTGCTAACTTTCTTAAGATCTAATATTAACATCTATCTGTTGAAAAAAAATTCCACCCTTTCAGGCCACTGAAAAACGATGAAAACTCTATAAACTCCAACGTTCGGCACAAGATCGTCATGATGGGCGCGGCCAAGGTGGGCAAAAGCTCACTCATCACGCAGTTCCTGTACAGCAGCTTTTCGCCCAAGTACAAACGCACGGTTGAGGAGATGCACCATGGACACTTCTCGGTCGGTGGCGTAAATCTGACGCTCGACATACTGGACACTTCTGGATCGTACGAGGTAGGTGCGATGTACGCTCAACAGCACACCCAAGTGTTATGCAAATATGTAAAGCTTAACACACACACACATACACAAACTCACTCACCCACACTTCCTGGACATCGCACGAACGGCAATCAGTGCTTTCCTCCGTCCGGATCAACCATTCGTTACTGGATGCATGGATTTCCCTCGGGTGCGTGTCCCTTTTAGATGCTTTTGATGTTTGACTAATGCCAACATTGATAGCATACGCAGCCATTTTATCAAGCTGTCGAGACTGATACTGGGGAAGCCATCGAAACGGTAAACGAAATTGAGAGCCACGGTTTATGAAGCTTCATTAAAATAAATTCCCAAGACAAGAGCCCCGAAGGAAATAATTATGTTCTGCTACGTTCCACTTTGCGCTTGAAATGATGCTTCGCAATTAAAATATTGATTAGCTGTACTTCGCTGATTAGTTGTAATAAAATATTGTTTTATTAGTACATTTAATGAAGTAGCTATTTCAAAAGTGCACACATAGTAAATAGCGCACAGTTAACGGAGGTTGGTAAATAATAAAATTTGTTTCTTCTTATCTCTACTCACTCAAACGCCTTTCGGTTGTTGAACGGAAAATGTCTACTCAAGGGCTAACCTACCTACTCCATACATTAATTACATTATACTGACATCGACTACCAGAATAGACCATTAAGGACACATCAGTTTAACAAACTGCGAGATGTTTCAAATTAATCGAGGATGCTCAAACTGCGGCCCAAAAACGAAACTTAGGAGTATATAATGAGATCTACGAGATTGGTGGTTTGCTGACGAAAGCCTCTTAACTTAATTCTAAATTCCAATTCTAATTCTAACTTCTTAACTTGTTCTAATCATCATTAGCTTTAGATAAGTCGCGCATTAGATAGGCTTTTTTCGCTGGTTCAGTGTTGCTCTCATCTGAGTATCTACATCTTTACAAAAATATTATGTAAAAATCCGTAATGAAATACAGCAATCTCTAAATTTACTAGTCTTACTTTCCTTATCGTACCTTTCTGACAAGAATTTCAATGTTGACACCGTGTAAACCGATGGCTCCCAAAAAAAACCGGTATAACTAAGCTTTTTGGAAGAGCAGCTGTAAGCAACATGTCAAATGTTCACACGTCCAAAAAAACCAAACCCCGTGTGCAAAGACGAAAACACACAAGCTAAATAAATTTCGCAAGCATGAGTGATTGTCGTACACGTCAAAAGGTCCTAACCAAGGGTCTAGCGATACAGTGTGCTCCAGTATGCTAACGAACAACGGTGCACTGTCCTTCCAACGAGCTAACGAACCTACCAAACCTACGATCAGCAAAGGAAGAGCAGCAGTAACAGCGCAAAAAAGCGCTCGTTGCCAGAAAACTCGCCCAGAATAGCAACAAACCAATATTTGTACATCCAACTCACTCCGGTGCTTGTGTTGCGACCTTGGGTGGGTGGGATGATGTGTGCCTGGTCCGCCAGGAGGTGACGGCTCGCGATGGAGTGATGAACTTTCCTTTTCCGGTTTGATGCCTTTGCCAGTTTTGATGTCCTGCCGACTGACCCTGCAGTGTTTGACCAACTTACACAGTGTCTCACGCTTTTCATGTTTTATGTACAGCTTTACCTCTTTTTTTAACACGGCACGTCAAAACGTGTTCCTAGAGATAGTGAAGTTTGCAGCGCTGTTCCGCGTCTTTCTTGTTAACGAACTCGGAAGAGACATAACCCCATGCCTTTAAAGCTCAACTTGTGATCCTTGTTAGGTTTGACTTTGTGTGTGCGTTTTTGTGAGTGGCAAAGCACCAAAAAGCACCAAAGCCAAGCTCGATCTAATCAAACGCCATGCCCAAGGTCCCATCTGCTCGCAAACAAAGCAAAAAAGGAGAATAAAAAAAACAGAGAAAGACTAAAGACGCCTGCAGCTAAGGCAACGAGAAGCTAAATGAGTCGTTCACTATCCCTACGATCCTTTCATAACAAATCGCTCACAGAATAGCTAATAAGGGTGGCAAAAAGGTGTGATGTAATTTGCGAAACCCAAATTATGTCTCCAAACAAAGGACGTATCGTTTGGGACGCACCGTGTGACGCCAAACACGGCCCGGCCTGGGCTGGGCGGTCGTTTAGAACATCATCGTCCAAGACCATTTGTGCCCGTTTTGCTGGTTTTTGGGAAAGCCATTAAAAATTTAACTTTAATCTAACCCACCTTAATCGTTTGTTGATCGTGTTTCGTATACACGTGCGTCTATCATGTGTTGGGGAAGAAATTAAGGGACGTCTCATCCTGCCGAAGCTGGAAGCCACCTGTCGGTCCACCTGTTGGACCGGAAAGTGACTGTGTGTCCTGTTTCATCCAGTTAGTATGTTTGCTTCACTGCCATATCGGATGCAGCCGTCTAGTTTGTTCGCCATGAAGAAGGCTAGGAGTTGGACATGGACAGACATACATTTAAGCTTAGAGAGGTGTTTCATTTTTTTAAACAAATAATAATGAAACTAGATTAAATCCCAACACTTCTTAAAACAATACTTTAACACGCTTAGCAAAGAAAAGTATCGTAATATGTACGTTTGTTACATGGTAAATTGCATAAATTTAGGCGTCAAATCAGGGACTCTCTTGCAATCAAATACAAATGATGGTAAAACAGTCTCCCAACTTTTTAGCTCAGGTGTTCTATGCAGAATTCGAATTTGATGTGTTTTGAATACTATTTTAAGCTTTATTTTCATAGATGATCCAATGTTATTAAATGTAAAAAAATATTATTAACAATTTTAATCAAGAGTTTCAAGGCACGTCAAGGCTAGTATTGACACATTTTTACTAGTGCAGTTTAGACAGGATCACAGCGCAGACTTAAGCAGAAAGGGAAAAGTTTTATGAATACTACAAAAAAATCTATGCTCGGAGTACTATTCAAGCGTTACATTCATTATGTAAAAACTATGAACCTGTAAATTATGATTCGACACGACGGGATTTATTAAAAAACACAACAGGAAATGCTAATTAATTCAAACTACATACATGATTAAATTTAGACTTTTAACTCAGACCTGCCACAACCTCCCTCCATTCCATTTTTGTCGCTGCAGTTTATGAAACTGCAGTTTGCTCAACACTCCGGCGCATCCAACTCCATTACACTGCTAGTGACACACACAAAGGGAAGATTAATCAATCCATATGCGCCAAAGTTGAAATCCAATTACGCGTGAAACTTTCCCACTCTCTGTCTGTTCACCGATGCAACTGCTGCAAAAGCTGCTGCCGCCCGTAACCTCGTTAGCTATTTTTGTCCTTAGTCAGTGCATGCGAGCCTTTTCAGAATCCTTCCCGTGCGAGTGCTCGTGTGTCTAGGCGCAATCGTTAACATATCGGACCAGATGCGTTGGAAGTACACTTCCGCTTTTTCTCACATTATTTTTTTCTTCTTCTTCTTCTTCATTTTTTCGTAGTTCCCAGCAATGCGGGCCCTTTCCATCTCGTCGGCGGATGCATTCATCCTGGTGTACGACGTCACGGACAGTATCACGTTCGAGGAAGTGAAAGCGATACGCGAGCAAATCCACGAGATTAAATCTACGACCGCGGTACCGATTGTGGTCGTCGGCAACAAGACGGACCTGAGCGATGAGGACGAAGATCTGCGGCAGGTACGTGTACCGGTCCTATCGATATCGATGTCTATTTATAACTCCGGACGCTTGAAATGATTGAATGAAGCTGGTGTAAAATAAAGCTGCGAAACGTTAATTTTACGGGGATTTACAGCTACAGAGTCATCTGCAACGGGTGAATGGGTTAAAAATAGAGGAAAGCTCAGTCCAATACTAGCTATCAGTGTGACCAAATTTGCTTTTCCCTTGCAATGGATATGTTCACTTCGCGCTTGACGCGGAATCGCGGTTCACTTTTCGACTTGTGGAATGCAGAAGGAATTTCGAGGAAAACAATATTGAACCATTTCTGTTCCTCCAAACCGTCTTATCGTACGCGCCGATAGTTTACATCTCACTAACATGCACGAACGAATTGAACGCGTAGTACAAGCCGCGGCGTTCGCACGATGATTCGCCAAAACAATGGCAATGGAATGCGAAAACAAACGAGGGAGACTTGCCGCATAAAGGAATCGGGTATGCAACGTTTTGAATAAGTGGCATGAATGCACACGATTACGCTTACGAATGAGCGGCGTTTTGCACAAAGTGGTTGTAAGCGAGATACTCAATTCAATTCACCAGTGGATGTGAAGTAGCGTATAGAGGCTTAGTGAACAGAACAAATAGCGAGACGATGTTGAGATTAGTCGTTTTTTTTGGGTGCTTGTGTACTGATGTTGAAGAATTTTTTGTGAAAAAAGTTACACAATAATAATTATTCAAATCTACAAATGAATAATCCCTAAATCATAGAACATGTGCACTAACAGCTGCGGAAACGGATTGACACTCTGTTAAATTGTAATAAATCGCACACTTTGTGCTTCACCCAACATACTTTCCGCAACACTATTAAAAGTCACTCAATTATGATGCGTAAATTTAGTCACGCAAACGATTTGTACAACAATCTAGCGCTATTATGTAGCTAATGCTGCTCCCATTACCCAACTGCTTAGCAAAATTGAACATGACTCGCATTAATACCGTATGAGCATGTGCACCTTCGTGCTATCGTCACCTTCTTTTCCGCCTCACGATGGACATGACTTTTATCCTGCACACAGTGAGTGTAAGTGTCCGTTCACAGTCGGGCTGTTTCCGAGCTTCCTGTCTTTTTGCAGCGGACACATCGTGTCGTGTATGATAGAAAAGTTTTAAGCGAAAAACTTTCCACAAGCTGTGCGCGTGTGAGTGTATTTGGGTGTGGGAGTACATGGTTGTAGAAGATTTTCATTTTCCTAACAACGTTCATTCTAGCTCATTCAGTGGTACATTACTGAAAGATAAAGAATTTATTTGCTAACCAAGTTCTCATTTACTTTACTGCAGGGGCAGCGTGCTATAGAGATTTTCTACTAAAGCTACATGTTAAATAACATTTTCGATCGTTTTAGACATTTTTTTATGTTCGGCGCTGATCTATGGTTGAATGTTTGCGTACAACAACTAAATTCAGATTCATATTATCCAAACATGTCTTCAACATCACATTAGCTATGAGGGAGACATGATAAGCTCGTATTTTGGGACAAAGAACATTACACAGCTTAACAGTCAGTCATGCGTAAGAGAGTGATAGCGTAAGCAGTGTACTTGCGCCAACAGATCTTTTGTTGTGATAATATGTTTTCTAAGGATTAGAGTGTTGCAAAAAAAGGGAAGTAAAAGAAATTAAATACATATAGCAGTATTAAAATCAAGTTAGTTTATTACAGATAATTTGATAACAATATAAGATAAAAATGAAACATAAAATATTGAAATACATATATTTGTTGTTTTTTGTGCGTTTTTGGGCAGATGCTTTGAAAATATTTTAAAAATACTTAAAAAAAAACATCCCAAACGATAATGGAAACGACTTCCTTTATCTGGTTAGCGTTACGGTGGCGTTACCTTCCCGCAACGAAACCAAAATAAACCGTTGCAACATTTCAGCTTGAAATATTTCATCGTTTAAATGTTTGCTCTCTTCCATTCAACAGGTAGCACGTGACACAACCGAATCGATGGTAACGGTAGATTGGGAGAATGGTTTCGTCGAAGCATCAGCCAAGCTGAACCGTAATGTTACACAGGTATTAAACAAACTAATCATGTAGGCTTGTTCATTTACTAATCTTAGTTATTTCCCTTCGCCCATTTGCAGATATTTAAGGAGCTTCTAGTGCAGGCCAAAATAACCTACAACCTTAGCCCGGCCCTGCGACGACGAAGGCGCCAGTCGTTGCCGCAGCAGGCCAGCACGGGCAGTACCGGTGCACCGGCCACCCCGCAAGCATCGCCCAGCGTTCACGTTCCATCCGTAGCCCAGCTGCAGCACCTACAGCAGATACAGGACAAAAGTCTCGGCGGCAAACGCAACTCGTGCATTCTTTCCTAATGCGGTTTTACGCCAGCCTTGCCATCGCGTTTTCTCTACTCCATGTCTGCTACATCATCTACCCTACCTGTGACCGTGCTATGGACACATTAATGGACATATATATATATTCTTCGTTAACCGTACGGCGTGATTGAAAATGATGGAATAGTGGAGGTTTTGTAGCGATCTAACGGTAAGGAATCGAGACTCCGCTAAAGAGCTTTGTGCTCGAAACGTTGGATGTGTGTTCGCGTGTAAAATATGAATATTTAAACGTGTTTCAAACATACCCCCTTACTCGATCGTCAATGAAATATTTTCAACAAATCAATGCCCCATTTCTATTCACTTTTCACGACCAGGCTCGACCAGGCACACTCTATTAAATCAGTGTACTTACTTAGTAAAGGATTTTGTGATGTTAATAAGTTTAAACCGGTGTCGGTTTCGTTCGTAAATAAAAAGACAACACTGTGTAAAGTATCGAAGTGGAAAAATACGGGTAATAAAAAGGAAACGATTGATGGAGGTTTTCAGTAGTAGAGCGCGGTACGAAAAAGCAAGGCATCTCACATGCGGTAGAACGAAACAAAACGTTGGCGCCCATATGCATACATTGCACGGAGTAAAACTTAAAAGTGACAGGATGCTTCAGCACACAAATGCTGCAAGACATTAGATAAGTTACGCAGGTGTGGGTTACACCGTTGTTTTGGTTTGTAGATCACCAAATTCCACATACTGAAATGTAGAACCATTTTCATACCGTTCGATACCCACCAAGTAACAGTAACAGGATTGGCAAGGTGGCGCTCATACCGATTATCGTACCAAAACTCATCGAGTCCATTTCATGTGCGTGAGTGTTAATGTGTACGTATGTATGTATGTGTGTGTGTGTGTATTAGTGTTTTGATAATAAATACGAAAGAAAACCAATCTACTCACTTCGCGGAAACTTCTTCACCGCTCGCAATCTGGCCAATGCTTCAAGTATCACTCTCTCAGTCTATCACGAACGATTCCATCGCCTTCACGATCTCACTAATAGAGTAATGCAAATATATTCAATGATTCACTCTCTCGGCAGTTACACTATCCCTTTGCTTTATTTACCTTAATTTCGCTCAAAACTACCTACAGCAAGGCGTGATTAGTGGTCCGGAGAGAAATATATTAGGAAAAGCCAAAAATCAAAATATAAATAAAACATCAAACACCATTTTCTAGCGTTGTAAACTCGAGCATTTGAGAGGAGGAAGAACTAACTAAAACGGAAAGATTTTTGCAAACATTATTCATTCCGCAAACAATCATCAAAGAGAAGAAACAAAACCAAATACCAAAATTGACGTTACTGTTACATTTACCCTAGAAACACGCTACACATAAATCGCCAAAATAATTTGCTAACAGGTGTATAAAACTTGAAGATGACATAATCTGTATGTAATTGCAAAGGAAAAGCATAAGAAATAAACAGTGGGAGGAATAACAGTCCTGGAGACGAATAGATTAGCTTACCGCAAACAAACAGAGGAGAAGAAGAAGAAACAGCAAACAAAACATTATTACAGTGTGTAGTTATACGAAAACAAATCAAACCATTGATACACTGGAAGCAGCAGAAGTTTGAAGCGAAGATCGCCTGTGTGCAGGAATATATTGCTAGAATTATTCAAGTTGAAAGTAAATAAATTTAACCCTGGTAACTGGTAAAGTGTAACAAGCTGGGTCAATGTAATTCTTAAATAATGGTTGAGAAAAAATTGAGACTTTTCATTGCATTGAAAAATGATTCAGAAATCTGGAACTGGGGCCCTTTCCGTTTTAAGTTCGTAGGCTGAAATTTCAGCCAGTCAGCTGTTTGCATTGTATAGCAGTTTTCGAGCAGCTATCTAAGTAGGTATAATATACAGGTGGGCTTATCCCAAGGCGTATGAATTTAGAAGACTGATTTTTATCACTTCTGTTTCTGAATGAAGATTTTAAGAGTCTTTTGTGTATTCGTCAAGCCTCCAGAAAGCTTGTTTGAGCAAAAGTTTTCACCCGTTCTGTCAAAAAGTGATATTCAAATTTGGTTATAAAAAAACATGCTATGAGACCACCTGGACTATATACACTTTCATTCTGGATTCCATCACCAGATCTCTTTAATGCACCTTGGGATAAATGTTGGGATAACACCACCTTGTTTTGCCATTTTTCGAGCAGGTACTCAAATCTAATTCTAGCTTTGAAGCTAGAATAATCTAGACTGAAAATTGCAGGGTAGTTTAGTTTGTGTGGTTTTGTATGGAGTGTTTACATGATTTCAGCCTCCAACTGTCAAACTCCATACAAAAATCTGACTAGAATCGTGAAGGGGTCCACTAATAGCTTTTAAAAGCAATATAATTTATAATAAATCGTTCCCATTTGATTCACCTCCCACCACCATTTCGCCATCGAACAAGTAACAAAGCATGTCGCAACCGTGACAAAACTTGCTTCTGCCGCGTTACCGCAATAACCAGGTATGTAAATATTGTTTGATCAACTATAATGGGAATTATTGAATTCGCTTCGTTACTTACTATGGTGTTGAAAGACTTTTCTCTTTTAAGACCGTATAACCCTTCAGTGCCTAGATATCACATAGAACCTTAGTATATTTATCAAACATAATTAGCTTTAAAATAATAATTACAAATAATTACACATATGCTGATTCATTTACTGAAAAGTCGGAACTACTTGTCAAACAAAAAAGCCACTGATATTAAACGTCAAGGGTTAAATGTGCTAACCTAAATCCTTCATTTACTGCTGATGATAGGGTACGAAGAAAGTTAGCAAAAACGCCTTATGGTCGGCAAACCGACCGGCAATAGTTGTGCTGTGTCTTTTCCCCTATGAACACATCCTCACTTCATGATTGGGAGCAAGTGGTTTGTTTATGTTTACGCGTTGCCAGGTACGTTTGCATGCCACGCGGTGTAATGTGTGCGTGGCCGGTCGTCCTAGCAACGGTCGCTAGCTGTGCTTCATTCTGTGTGTGTGACCGCTGTCAGCCACACGGCAGGACGAACGTGTGCTCGCTCCATTGGTGGTCGGGTGTGATTTTGGTGAAAAAAGTGATTTTTTGTACATTACTAGGGATTTGTTCCTTAGAAAGAGTATTTTTTGTGTTTCTTAATCATGTTAAAACTATTCTTATGCAATAAATTGTAGTGTAAGTGTGGGGGAAAAGCCTATAAATTGAGCTTCAATAACATCGCCAAGTGACACGTGTCTTCTTGTGATGAGTGATTTCTTCGTCAAGGCTGTTCTGTGTTGTGGAGATTGCGACAAATATCCAGTGACTATCGAAAACCCATCACCACGGTTCCAATAATCTACTTTACCTGCTAGAAATAGAAATAGAAGTGCAATCAACATGGTTTCTACGATGCCGGGAAAAAAGGTTAGTTCAATACTCTTTTCAAACAGTTCGGTGTGAAGTGTACAGTCACTGGCCGAAGGGCGGCTGAAGGCCACGGCTAGGAAGAAACCTCCCTTATCATCATCGTAGCCTCCTTCAATCCCTGAAGGTCGTCCCGGAAGCCGAACCAGTTCATTGTCGCATTGTGCGGATCGGATCGGCGATAGAGTCCGTTCAGATTACTAAAACAAAGGTGTGTCTGTGTTAAAAAAAAACACACAAAAACTGGTTCCACTTTGATGAACTTGTACAAGCATACTTACGCATTCATACAGTTCCGATACCACCAGCCACTAGCGTAGTACGACGCGCAGCACCCCGGATGTTCATCATTATCCCGATCCGGTGTCGAAAACTTCATCCCCGCGCTAGCCCGCAGTGAGTCTTTGGCCGCACCTTCCACAAACGGCCCAAGATGCAACCGATACCCGGTACTTTCGTTACCGATCTCGAACTCATCGTACAGCGCCGTCTTGACCGTGCCGTCGTAGTCCTTCAGGTGTACCAGCAGCTGGAAGTAGTCCGAGCTGGTGATGCGGTGCATCTTCTCGAGCCCCAGCCAGTACTCGCCCTCGGGCGATCCGAACCCATCCCGATAGTCGATCCAGTCACGGGTGAAGTTGAGCGAACCGTCAAACCGGCGGCTCAGCACAATCCAGCCACCCTTGCGGTAGCCCTGCTCGCAGTACACACGAAACGGTGCTACGCTCGAGGCGGGTGGTTTGATCGTGTACACGTCGCTTAGCATGGCCGGTGCTTCGTGGCAGGAACCGTAGTAGGTGCCGACTGCAAAACCAAGGGAAATGATTTAGCTAGTGAGCACTGGCGTGCGGCAAGATTTACCATTTTGACGTATTGTTTTGTTGATGCGCTCGAGCTTATCTGTAAAGTAAAGCACACGCACGGGCAAGTCAGTGGAACTGTACGACCTCGAACTGGGTTAGGAGTTGGGCGGGGATTTTTTTTTCTTCTTTACCACTGATTCCTTCGAGTTTGTCCGTGATGATTGCGGTGGCGACGTGATGGTTGCTCTGTATCCTTGTTTTTTTTTTTTTGGAGGGATTAAAACCGATAAGTAAAAGCGACATGCTTGGTGTAATGGCGAGTTGCACCTACCTTCGCTCCAGATGGCTTATGCGCTGATCAATCTCGTCCAGCCGTTTCAGCACCCTTGTACGAATGGGAATAAATTATTGGCCATAATTTATGTTGGCGTGTTTGGGTTCGGCGTTCGCAGGACCTACTACTTACTGGAACATGAGGTTTGTTTTCAACCCCTGGAAGGGTTCTGCTTCGCTTTCCGTGTCGTTCGCACGGACGGGCGAACAGCACAGCACAAGGTGACAGCATATGAGGGTTAGCACTGCTCCGATCATCGTTACACAAGCGTCTGGCTTGGTTTGGTACACGATCGTGTGATTACACCCGGACTGTGTAGACAAGAGGGAGTAAGCGCCGCCTGCACACATACCAAGGAAGCCTTTTCATTTTGCTATTGTGTGTTTATAAGCTCTGACGGGATCAACGTCTATAACGCACGAGTTCTTCTTGCATGCCACTGACTTTTAATCTGTACATCAATTTAGGCGCTAACATTATGAGAAGGCATTTGAAGTGTAGTGATGTTATTAAAATTATTTGCATAAGTGCATTTAATAATAGCATGTAACTGTTGTTTAAGTTCTTCACATAGGCTAGAGATTGCGGAAATATTAAATGTTTTCGATGGCAATTGAGGGAATGGTGTTGTACTGCTTTGCTTAGTCTGTCTGCTATTCCATTTCCACGAGTACTCGTCTGACCAGGAATCAAGCAGAAGGTGACCTGTGATGAATTTGTTACATTGCTAAGCAGTTCGGGTCACGGATGGTTCCAAGATTCAAGTACCTCAAGGACACATTGAAGATCACGTTGAATGTCCAATAGCTGTGTAGACCTTTATCGGCTACGATAACCAAAGCTCCTGCGGTGATGATTTGAAGCAAGTGGTCGGTGTAGATCAGGCTGAGGTTTTTATATTTTTGCTAAACAAGTTGAAAAAGCGCAATGATGGTTGCCGATGAGACTATTACAACCAGCTCGAAACTGATTTTTTGATGATCCAGTCTATTTGTGGTTGGTGACAGTACTAGGGAATAATAGGCTACTAAATAGACAGAATATAAAATCAAAGCTACGCCTAGTTATAATAATAACTAATAATTATTACTATTAATACTCATTTTCGAACAGCTTCTTTGACTCGATTTGCTTACGTTTGTTTCAATTTATCTATTTTTTACAGCAGGAAGACTGTCTCTGTATGTGAAGTAGTTTACAATTGAATAATATACAATATATACTAATCGGGCGGTCCCTTAGTACAGTCGTCGACTAGTACGACCTAATAACATGCCCATCATGGGCTCAAGCCTCATATGAGCCGTTCCTCCGTATTAAGGACGGACTATCCGGCTACTTGGTGCTAAAAACTAAGTCTCAAACGCCTGTATAGACCGGCATGTCCGCGTAGGAAGTTACGACTAATAGAAGGACACTAACTCTATTTAACAAAATCATAATTCTTTTCGTATTCTTTCCTAAATTTTCAAAGCTTTAGTTCTTGGTTGAGCATCTAGAGGCCATCTTCTGTGTGATAATGCGATTCATTCATATGGGTTATGTTTGTCGTATTTTCAAATTCAAAATTTTCATGCAATTTGACCTTTAGCACCATCTACCGTCTGTTAGCACAAGTTCTACCAGATATTGCCAGCGAAACAGCGCATCCGCAGGTGATGCAGGGTATATGGGATTATGTTTTGACGGAATAATATATTGTCAAATTGAAAGACTTTTTAAATTTGTACCACACAGTTCAGAATGCGAGATTAGTAATGGCATGTGTAGAAATCCACCAAAGCTTGATTGCAAAACGAATGTCTGTTAATTCTGAAAAGCTTCGCGATGTGTTATCGCAACATGGCACCAACATATGGGCAGGAAATCCCTGCAAAGAAAAGCAAATGTTCGATTGTACATAACAAAAGTGTCTCTCAGCAGGAGTTTTCCCAGCAACTCACTCTGTCGATTACGCTTTGGATATGCAGGAACAGCAGAAGCCTCCATAGGTTCACGCTCTCTCTCTCTCTCTCTTTTCCTGTACCACTATATATCTCTTTGGGGGAGTGCGGATCAAAACATTACTACGTGCGAACAACCAGAGCCTGAGTTACATCAGACTCCAGTATGAGTCGAACCGCACGAGCAACTGGCAGGCAGTCGCTGTCTATTAGCGCACACGTTTCCAGTGGAAAAGCTTGTTAGTGTGTAGCTTTCTTCCCTTTCCTGCACACTGTGCAAGTGTACTATTCTTCCCCTTTCCAGCTCAGGATGAGGTACAGGAGGGGATATTAATTCAACCGCGAATGAAAAAGGTGTATTGCGTTGTAATGTGTCCGGGGAAAGATTAAATTCCTCTTCCAAGTCCTGTAGATGTTTGCATGAGTGTGTATGTGGTTGTGGTGTGCTGAAATTTGAGCAAAGTGCATTCCGAATAACAGGTGCTCGTTAGATGCTCTTTATGGTCGTGTTGGTGCTGCAGAAGTAGAATAGAGCGCAGTTCATTATCTACCGTAATGACCATTCCACCATTTTCGCGATCGCTTTCGTCCTCTGGGACAATTAATTCAATTAGCTGTTAATCCACGAGCTGTTTATGGATTGAGAAGACATACAGAGAGAGAAAGAGGGCACGTGTGAGAGTGAGTGAGAAAGTGTGCTTGTGATTGAATATAAAGCAAAGCTCCAAGCTACTGGAACTACAGGTGGCATGGTGGCCCTTTGGAGCAATAATTAGCTCGTAGAAAGACAGCCAGCTTAGTGTTCACGTTTGTCTGTGCGTCGGGGGAGATGACTCAGCTGTACTGAGATGTCACACGCCCCCACGCCAGCTGGCCAGATGGACTTGCACATTGTTGAACTTCACTCCATCCCATCAGAACACGGCCTCAGGCGCAAACGCAGCGAACTAGACGACTGAAACCAAACCAAATTATTAGTTCGCCAGCAGTTCGTTTGCATCGCAAAATGAACATTGCTCGAATTGCTGTCGCTGTGTTGTGCTGACCGAGAAGGCGAGCTTCATCTATCATTGCACCACAAGTTCCATTCGCGCGTGCAAGAGAGTAGTTCCTGGGCAACGACAGCGTCAATGCATGGTTGCGCTTTCCGTTCTACCGAGAGGGCATCAGTGTAGCAGGATTCAGCGAACATCAGTGCGACTGGCAGCAACGGGAGTTTATGCAACGCAATGTAAGTGATGTGTGGGTGGGTGGGTGGTTGAGAAGAGGAAGGAGAAAGTAAGGTCAAACCCATTATTATGATTGATTGTTGTTGTCCAGGTCCGGGTCATCTTCCCACCGGAACATGCGGAAAGCTTTCCCGACCACGGGGTTCGAAATGCAAACGAAGCAATTTGATGTCGTGTTGAATGCGTTGTACCAACATGACAGTAAACATGGGTCAACGTCGATGTTTGTCGATGAAATTGTAACAGCATGCATTGATTAAGATATGTTGAGTTGTTACCAATTTGACCATAAAAAAAACATTATTTTGTATCATCAAAAATCAAATATCAATCAAAAAATATATGATGAATAAAACACTCCTAAAGCCAAATAGGAACTTTATTATAGAATAAATTGAGCATGATCTCTAAATGAAACACCGAGAATATTAACTCTTCACATTTTCCATGCTGAATGAATTCACAAGGATTTAATTGAAAACTAATATTTATCTCGATCGGCTCTCGCCGGCAGAAATCACAAACCCATAATGGTTTGACACGTAGCAATGATTAATCAATGCTGATAGTTGCGATAACACACTATGCTCATTGAATTTTCCACTGCCTCGCTGCCAGTGTCCCATTAACAGGGGGTTTTCACTAGACGGAACAAGCTTATTCTACACTCGTCGTAAGTGCAACGGCCACGGACGGGCACGTTCCGCATCCGGTGTGTTAGTAGCCCTATGTTGCACTTTCTCCCCACCCCGTGAGAGGTCGTTATTTATAGCTTGATTGAAAGCGACCGTGCCACCACGACCGTACCCTGCTGGCCCCATCATCCTAAGTGCTTGTCGTGGAACCGTTTCCTTCACAGCGTTCCACTCCACCAATGCTTTGTTACTATTTTCGTTCTGTTCCATCCGTCTGTGACTTTGAAGCGAAACATATACGCAGTTGGTCGACACACACACACACACACACACACACACACACACACTCATACACGTGTGTCGAGAAGCGTCGACAGTCTGCGGGGAATTATATCTTAAGCCCTGTGCTGTCTTTGCACCACTGCCCCGTGGCTGACCTTTGCCACATCGTTGAACGATGAAACGGTGCAACGTTGCCTTATTGATCTTTGGTCGAAGGAATTGCATCCCGGCTGATTGTGGTCAAAGAGGAAATGGGTTGATAAGCGCTCGCTCAGTGTGCGAATGGGGAAGCTTTTAATTTGTGGTTGTTTGGAGCATGTGTGCGTGTGGGTGAGTGATACTGAGAGCTCTAGGCGTAGTGTCAAGGTTACGCGCAATTTTCTGGATTATTGATTCAAGCAAAGAGCATTTCTTTCAAATTCGAGGGTATTTTATAGACGAACTCCATTTGTAAGATTTTTACTCTTTCACATTTTTACCTTCCAATGACGCTCCGCAACGACGATTGGCTTTGAATTAATCATGAGTTTTTTGTGGTTGCTGGTTGAGGGAGCTTCTTATGTTTTGATTGACACATTTAGAATCTTTCTCAGAGGTTTACCTGGCTGCACAGTTCACCGTTAAAATCTGTTTACCATAACCAATTGTTTACATAGCATTTGCATTACAAATCTTTCTTTACGCAAATCAGCATTCGTCAAATCTGTTTATTTATAAAAAAGGTAAATACTGGCAGTGATACAAGGAATTTTGTTCTCCTTGAATGGTGAAATTAACATTATTTGTTCATGATGTAATAATCAATTATATTTTTCCTACATTTTTTTAATAGAATCGTCTTTGTATCCCACTAATGACAGCTTCAAATAGTTTTGTCGATTTATGGCAATCATATAGTATCGGAAAAGGTTTAAAAAATGCACACATTTGGTATGTATTTCAACAACACGGATTGCCCTAAAATAATCATCAAAAATGTAAGAAAAAGTCTTTACAAAATACCTAAAATGAAGATGTTTCAATGCGATAGCCAATGTGAGGCTTTCCATCAAATTCCGGCACAAATAAAATTGAATTAAATTAAATTTAAATATAAATTCAATAACAAATCTTGGAATTTCATAGCCTCAGGAAAGGTTAAACTAAAACGACCACCTACGCAGGTGAATCGTCAGTAAATTTGTCCCTCTAAGCACAGACTGCGGCTGAGAGGGCTCTTATTTGATGCAGAGTAGTATCTGGCTGGGACAACGACAACTCGGCTCATTATGTATGTCTCCGGATGGGTCGGAAATGCTCACTTTTTAACTCATATGAAGGTGTACTTAGAAATGTTTGGTAAGAATTGAAATATTTTTAATGGAAATAGAGATGTGAGTTAAATTAATATTCGCTCTAAGGTAGAAGTCTCCTCATCAAGACCTCATCATGTAGTTTTGGGCAGTAAATATGCCACGGCTCATTCACACTATTTCTACAAAGTTATTGGGACTCGCTTGAAGTTTGAGGTGATTCCAAATAGGTTTGGTTTGGTGGAGTCTATTTTGGACTAAACACCGCTACGAAGTGGTTCCAACGTCGCCTGCCAAACAGACACTTTTAAAGCAAGTGATCATCTTATGTTAATAAATTACTTAAGTGATGTACAATTACGGGTCTAGTCGTGGATATCTAGTCGTGGAATTAAAAAAAAGCTATACTTATAGCTTTAGTCTATTGTAATTTAAGAAAACTATACTTATGTTTTACCTAACAGCATCTTAGAGATTCTTTCTTACAAGTAAAACAGCAATAAATTAATGAGACTTCTGACTTCTGGTATACCTATTTAGTAGCAGGAACCATAGAGCTTCCGACTCTCGTGGGAGCTGCACATAAAGCACTTATCAAACTTGCCAAATATTTAATGAACGACGTGCATAGTTTGCGTATGTGTCGCTGAGAGTATAGAAGTATGTGAAAAAGGGTCTGAAGCGCTGCAGCAGCGGTTTGATGGTAGCATGATAACTTATTCATCCCTTTCAGCACCATCTTTTGTTTAAGCATATGAAGAAGATGTTGCCGACTGCTGTGTGACTTTCGTTTGATGGCAGTTTTCGGGATAGATTCGACTGGTTTGAACAGTTCAGTGCTAATGGGTTCCGTGTCAGTGGATTCAATTAAATTGGTTGCACAAATTTGGTGTAAAATGTTATTAACATACTTTGCAGAATTTTAATGAAAGGGTATAAGGATCAAACTAATAATGGTTTTTCTTAAAATACATCATGATGTTAATATTGATTGATCAGCACCAGTTAACAGGAATTGTTGTATTCAATGGTTATCCTTGGAATAATGAATCTACAAATGGGCTAAAGGTTCTCATGAGCACAATTATCAATCAATATTTTATGCCTAAACGAATAAATATTGGATCGATGGGATGCTTTAAAGGAACATATTGAAGACTCATACCGTAAAGAGAATATAAATTCAGTTATCTATTATATAGTTATACAGTTAAATATTTCAATTCTAACCATACATTTCTAAGCACTCCTTCATATGAGTTGTAAAGTGAGCTTTTCCGACCCATCCGGAGACATACACAATGAGCCGAGTTGTCGTTGCCCCAGCCAGATACTATACTGCATCAAATAAGAGCCCTCTCGACCGCAACCTAACGAAGTCTTTTGCCTAGTAATTATGTAAGAAAATCAGTTTGCAACGGGGCATACTTGACAACGTGGCTAAATTATCATTTCCCTGGAAATTATTGCGTTTCCACGAAATGTGGTCGTTTTAATTGAAGCAGCAACGACTTGTGCGAGTTGCCAGTCGGTCTTCTGCCAAACAAATGTGGAACACTTCTACAAGAGAGCGGTTGGAGCAACAAAATACAACAAAAAAAAGCATTACGTTCCCCGGCAAAGTTGTTGATGGGACAAACAGCTCCAGTGCAGAATAGATATATGAGCTCGTTCATTCATATCGGTGCACGGTTCGGGTTGGTTTTGCTGTGCGTTTTTTGTTTGTTGCCTTTCTGTCCAACCACATTCATACCGCGAAATCCAAAGTTGGAACATTGCCCAGCGTAGGAGATTCTCAGTCTGTTGAAAGAAAACAAATCCGTGCTCTATGGCCCGTATGGTTCATTCTGCAAATGGAGAAACTTTGTTTTCGTGTTGTATATAATCCGATGCGGATCATCACACATGGCGCCGGGGATTGATGATGAACGCAACTTCTGTTTAAGATGGTTTACAAAAGTGTCAAAACAAGTTTAAGACTAAAGGGTAATAGGATACACCTTAACGTATTCCAAGGTTATTTTTTTCTCGTGCTATTAATATACTGCAAAGGTTTTATCGATTTGCTTCATTGACAGTCAATGCTACCGGGCATTAACACGCGAACAAACTGTCCTCATAAATATCCGTAACAAAACCCAAGCCATACGCATCACGTCACGGATTCTCTCATCTTCGAAAAACTGTGCATTATAACTTTACTGCGTCTATATTCTTCAGTGTCTCCAGTGTAAAAAGTAGCATAACATAACACTCGCTACTACTACTACTACACACACACATGGATGGATCATTTATTGTGAAAAATCCTTGCTCACAAAGTACGCTAGTTTTATTGGGTTAAGGACTCCACCATGAGAAGCAATTATAGCGAAGGATGCTCGTGTGGAACCTCGAAAGTTTTGCGCTCCGTTCAAATCAAGTGGGGCGTATGGAAAAAAAACCACCCGGGGCGGGAAATACCAGTTTGCTAAAAGGTAAGCCCACAGGAAGCAGCAATGTTATTAGATGGATGATTAAAAGTTCCCAACCCCGGAACCAGGCCCGGTGTAAAATCATCATATCACATCGTTGGTTGTGTATATTGTGGGACCTTCAAAACTGTGCATAAAATGTAGCGACCCCTCGACCTTTACCCGCCAATAATTATTGCACACAAAACTTGCACACTTTCAATACGACCACGCAGCAATCGAAAACCGGTGAAACTTTATCCATTATTTAAATGAGTCTTTTCCACGGCGAGAAACGTGTTACGGTCATTGGTTTGAATGTGGAAATGGTGAATCTCTTTCGCGCTGAACTTACCACCCACCGCTAACGACGTGTGCTGGGCAATTGCATTGTAAACGGAAACTAATTGGACGAAGCGTTACTGGTCGTGTGCAAAAAAAAGGTTATTTTAAATAAAACCTTACACACAAAGCACTGAACGTTGCAATTTCCTTTTCGGTATCTATAGTGACGGAGTTACACCGCAGCCGACAGGATACACGAATCGAAATGGTAATGTTGGTGGTCTCTGCTAGGGAATCCGTAGGAATATGTACACACAAAATTCTTCTGAGCACCTTGTATCGCCGCTTTGACGCTTTTGTATCGAACACACAGCGCATTACAGGATTGTGCAGTGTAGAGCTTTTAAACCAATTTTGTCGCTAAGCGATGTGGTGTATCGTTTGCGAAGGCGAACCGGAATGTGCGAGTCTTGCGCAGTAGAACAAACATTGAATGAATGGCTGAACCATTTCATGTTTTTTCGC
The DNA here is from genome assembly GCA_008817895.1 of Anopheles fontenillei. NCBI lineage: Eukaryota > Metazoa > Arthropoda > Insecta > Diptera > Culicidae > Anopheles > Anopheles fontenillei. The sequence goes on from VTWG01018234.1 coordinate 97,191, forward strand.
ACATGGACATGGGTGCCTTTATAGCATACGCCATAAATTACCGTTCGCAGACGGTGGTGGCTAATGATCTTCGCTTTTGCTCGTTACGTTGCTACAGCGATGATTCGTTCATCGCAAGTGGAAAGATTTCACAATCTGTTGTCGTATTATCATTTATTTAACATTTAGAACTCCTCCACAATCTATTTTGTTTAGTGCATACTATTTTACAATTTTATCAGCTGTTGTAATAACATTTGTTGAGGAATTATGACCACAAAGGGATACTAAGCCATATTAAACTAAACCTTCTGCAGATTTAGGCAATAGCTCAATATCTTGGAAGGAAAATGATTTTAGCGATTCTTCATAATATGTGGTACAACTTTTATGGAGCTCTTTAGGCTTTAGGTATATCTGGAAACAATTAAAGGAATACAATGTTCAATATTCATATATTGTACATATACTACAACTAGAGACATGCTACAGATGATTCAGGAATGTAAATAATGAGCATGACTAAACCACTGCAGATTGTAAATAGCATGATGAACCTACTCTCTATACTGACTCTAGTTTATTCATCCAAACTACTGACCGAGAAGTCACAAAACCGCATTATCTTAATAGCTTACAGGAACATTGGATCACAAGGGTATTTGGAATTTCCCATTATGAAGCCTAGCCTTCGATTAACTATTGATTGTCTATCACAGGTTTGTAGAGGTCAGGAAATGTGAGATAATGTGTCAAGTTTCGTGTCAAGGTCATTTAAGTTTGGGTTTTTTTTTCTTCGTGCCAGCTGGTGATTTTCAGTGGTAGAGCTATAAGTTACAAAACTCTTTTTATAATTGAAATTGTATTAAGTATTAAGAACTAAGACGCACACCAATTACTAAAGGCATTGTATGAATCTTAAATTGTATGGAAGTCATGAACACTATTTAAAGCGATAAAGATTTTAAATTTAGTCAGCATACATAAGCAGACTTAGGACTGGGATTTCATCTATTTGCAAGAGGTATCTGCGGCTATATTGAAATAATTCTATCCACTTTAAAACTTCCACTTTAGTATCAACCTGTATGTCAACGGCTAAGAGCATTGGATAACTAACAGAATCACACGATGCTTTCAAATCTACCTGGATGATAAACCTATACATCAATCTCAATCAAACACCAATTTAACAACATTTATCGCTACATTACGCTTCAGCATGAATCTGTACTTTATTACGGATCTACAGATCTTATATATACACTAAGACAGAACTGTGTGTCATAAAGAATCATTTCTCAATGTATTGCATCAAAGACCAGATCTGAATTCTGTGTTTTGTCTATTTTGGAACATTGCTCTGTAAGTACGTCATGACGACATGCAACTCTTGGAACTGTAACTTGCCGCAATGACTTATGGAGTAAGTTGAGTACAGGACACCATGCTCTTTCTTATATTTTCAGAATATCTAACAGATACTTTGTTGTAACTGCAAACAGAACGCTTAATGTAGTCCTAACTAACCTCCAAGACCGTGTATTGTAAGAAGGTTGTAAAATATGAATTCCTCAGTTTGAGCTGATGATAAGGGAAATCTATTGGAACAATTGCCATGCATAAATAGATTCTCAAGCTGCAGCCAATTCGGTCAGTTTATCTACTTCTTATCGTTCATCGTTTATTTTTCAATTATCCGACTAATACCGCCTCATCCTCTGGAGTGTACATTTCGCTACCTTTTGCAAGTGACACTGCAAGAGCCTAGCAGATCTTTAACATCCATTATGCCACTCTCATTAATGCGCCTTTTACGCTTCTCTTTTTTCTTCACCCCCCACCACAGCATTCATCAGTGCGGCCGTCATGAATAAATCATTGCAACGACTTACCTGCCTCCTGCGAGCGTCATCCGAGCGCCCAGATGGAGCGTACCGGCCGCCAACAGTATGGCCGGGTCGCGTACTGCCCGTACAGTGATTCCAGCTCGTCGGAGCTACAGTCCTACGTCCGTCCGTTCGACACGGTACGGGCGCTGCACGAAACGGTCGTCTCGCTGCGTACCGCGCTCGAGGAATCACGCCGCGAAGTGGATCAGCTGCGGCAGCAGATCAGCGTTCGGGAAACGGTAGAGCAGGGCAGAACCGTCAGTGCCGGTGGGTTCAAGGGTGCCGAGGTAGCGGACGGCCCACGGAAGCAGCAAACGAGCGGAAGCACCGAAGTCCCGTCCACATCGGGCTACCAGGCCAGGCATCTGCCGGCGCGTGAATCATGCGAAGACGTCCCGAGTACGTTGGAGGATAAAAAGTGCAAAAAGCTAAAGAAACGAAAAGTAAAAACCCAACCGCCGGAGCACGAGAGTTGCTCCAGTCCGGTGACGGTGGGTAGGGAGGAGAGCAAGGTGGAAGTAGAAGACTCCGTTAGGACGAAAAAGACGCCTATTAAAGATGGTAACAGTTCGGCACATCAGAAAGTGTCTGTAGTGCCCGACATACAGATAGTTTCACATCCAGGGGTTGGCCCACACTCCGCTATGGCATCACGGATCGACGTAAAGATTAAGGTATCTTCCAACATCAATATGGACGGGAGTAGCTCTGAGGCGGAGAGTTCCGAATGTCCGAAAGAAGAACCACAGACTCCAGAGGACCCAGCAGCACCAGAATCTGCACCAGTGGAGGAAGAAGACGAAGAGGAGAAAACGATTGGCGAACCGGAAGAGCGTGGAGTGGACGATGAGGTGACGGTACGCGAGCAAGTCCTCAGGTCGGACGGTGTGGAGAGCTTGCGCGTCAGTGTGGTGAACGAGGAGAAGCTGAGCGTGAGCAAGAGCTCGGAGGCGATCAGCATAAAGCAGGTCTCGTCGGAGAACTTGCACGTCGACGCGGATCGGCAATCGAACGCTTCCATCTCGGAGGGAGACAACTCAGTGTTTGCGGAGGATACGCCCGGCCAGGCGGAGGGCGAACTGCACGGCACGGGACCGATTACCGGCAGCTACACCCTGTCCGGTGATCCCCGCCGGCGGATGAAGAAGAGCGAGTCGGAAACGCAGGAAGAGGTGGACGACATCGAGCTGATCTTTTCGTCCGACGACAATGCGAAGGATATTACGCAGGAGGACCTGGTGTCGATATCGGACTACGAGCCGTGGCACGAGACCGGCCAGTCCGGCACGCCCGTGCTGGTGAGCTTCACCAATTTGGCGTCGGATCAGGAAAAGCTGAGCTCGCTGGAGCGCAGTGACAGCGAGGTGGCGGACGGGTACGAGCTGGAGAAGGGCAAGAGCCTCGAGAGCCAGGACTCGCTGAGCCTGGACAACATGAAGAAAAGTCTCGACTTTAGCACAAAGTCGTCCAGCCTGGAGAAGGAGTCGAGCGTGGAGTACGGTGCGTCGGGCAATTCCCTAGTCGCGTGCGGGGTGGCCCGTACCGCCCGCAGCCAGGGCGACGAGGAGGGCAAGCAGAGCGACAGCTTCGATGTGGCCGGCACGAATCCGCTGGCGGCGGCCGGTGCACTCGGGCGCCGCTGGACCAACTACAACGTGCTGATCGAGACGGACATCTCCAAGTGTGGCATCACGGAGGAGAACATTCTGGAGATGGGACGGCGCAATACCTGCCCCAACCCTCCCGCCTACCGGTAAGACCGCGCCCCAGCGCCGGGGTTGCGCGATGCTGATTAATCCCTTTTTGAACCGAAATTAAGTTTGTCCCTGTTTTGCTTTGCCCGTTTCTTTGTGCCCAAGACCCATCATTCACCCGGGCAGCCGTATGGCGGCGGGAGCTGGCGGCACCAATCGGAGCCCGCTGGCGGTGAAGTTTTCCCGCTCACCGCGCACCTACTCACCGCACCAGTATCTGCCACCGGGGAAAACGCTGCGCACCGTGATAGCGGCCGAAAGCGGCGTCCGGGGAGCGACCGGCGACGAGGTAAAGCGTTCCCGGGCGGCACAAACCGACATCTCCGCCCTGGCCCAGCAGTGGCGCTCCGAGACACATCTGACCGGGGCGGAGTACGTGCCGGGGCTGTACACACTGCCCTCGAAGTTCGTACCACCGCCAACCGGTGGGAAAGGTAAATTCCCACTCAGGTAAGCGAAACACCAGGCGAGAGAGCCGCATTGCTTATTAGATTTGAAGCCTTTGAAAACGCACAGAACAACACGACACAAACAACTAACAAACACCCACAACACATTCCCATACGCATAAAACTCTATTGGAAATATTGCTATTTGATACCATTCCGCCGTATGTAGCAACGATTGCCTATCTCACAGGCGCCGAATCCCATAGCGTCTTGTAAATTAGAAGTAGGCCATGGTTCTTCAAGCTTTTACCGTCATTAGGCGGACGCCTGTCGCTCTTCCGGGCTGTGGCTTCGTGCCTGTCATTACCGTCAAAACCATTTACCATCTCCCTGGTCGTCTGGAGGGGATATTCACGTTGATGCTGACTTATCGATACGTATTATTTCGTCCGTATCGAATCGATCCACAGCCGTAGTGGCAGGTGGGTTTGGAAGGGTGGGCAACAGCCGCTGTGACCTCCACCTTCGCTGCGGTCTTGGCGGGGAAGCGTGGGAAGCGGAAATTGCCTGCTGCTTATTAACGAACGGAGCAAAAGGGCTGGGAGATGGTTGTTTTTTTGCTGTCGCTTTTTTGCTTGCCTATCTCGCCCGAGTGTGCATCGGGAAAACCAATCCATCCCTGCTTTCAGGGCGACTTACGTAAGCTGCCACGTGCAGGCGATGCGTTGGGAGATGCTGCTTGAAATCGATCGATTGTGGAAGGATGGTGGGTTTACAAGAAACATGAACATCTACGCCTGGCGATGCTTTGACGGTAGATGTTATTTTGTTGTGCGTCAGCAAAAACTTAAAATATTGTTTTGTGGTGAGTTTGAAGAACTGCTTTACCATATTTAATAATTTCTATACAAATCTCGAGTCTTTTTATTAAAGTTCAGTTCAATTTGTTTAGCAAATGTACGGTTCGCAAAGGAATCATGTGGCCTGCATTATCATTCAATTAATATTCTACTGATAATTCTACTATCATCCAGAAGTTCCACTACCAGAAAATTTTAATGTATTTAATTACTATAATGGGGGTTTCAAATATCTTTCTGCACTTTCCTCCTCCCACTTGTAACAAATCGGAATGCTGGAAGGAACTCTTCCCCAGTAGGTGAGCGTTACGTAATGTATGAATGACGCTTTATTTGTATCTATAAGAAAAACTACACACAGACTGCCAGATTTCTAACAGGCGAAAAGATACGCCCCATTGAGCGTGGAAGAATTCAAATATATCAATCCATATTGACGACACTAAACGACAACGGTGTAATCTGTTGATACTTCGCAGAAGGATACTTACGTCAGGATACTTGCCATGCTTTAATTGCAGCTCACTTTCAAGATCGAAGAAAGCTCACTGCCGTTCTAGAAATTGGATACAATTTTCCTCCTTCTCCCAATTTTGTTTGCATGCACTGATTCGTAAGTTTGTTTGTCTGGGGAAAGCAAACTTTTCCCGCTCTGACCGGAAATTGATATCGCTTTATCTGCTGCCCACGATGCACGCTGTCGGGGAGTATTGATCGCTGGCAAACGTTATCCACATCTAGCCGTCGTGCACGATCGCGTGGCGAAAACAGTGACAAATAAGAGAGATCAGTCCATCAGGAAACTGTTTTTAGATTCCCTATACTGAAAAAACACAAGAGGAGTAGAAACGCCCGTACGAGCGGATAATATATTTAAATGATGTCGAACATCGCTACAAAATCCGACTATACACTAGGTAGCACTTTCGCTCGTGTCTCCGTAGAAACGAAGGTTTTTTTTTGCTCCTCGTTGTTGAATTTCTTCATCAAATGAAATTGCAAGGATTGAGATATTGGAATTGCTAGGTTTCCGAACAACATATTTTCCCCTATCTCCTCCGCTCTCTTTCACTTACCACTTCTGCAGAGCTCACGGTTAGCAATTTTCGAAGATTTGGATGGAGCGCCATGGAGCGTGCGAGTTGTTCACTGAAAATTGATATGATTCGAAGAAAAGGATACATTTTCATCACGGTGCGGCAGGATTTGTAGTGTGCAAATATCGCTGCGAAAAGAAAATGTGATACGTGCTGGTGGGGGGGGGCGGTTTTCGCATGCAAGAATGCTGGCACGGGAAAGCTCATCTATTTTGCAGGCGTGTGAATAAATCGTTCCAACGTTTCCAGTTGTATGCATGATATTTTATTGCAAATATAAAGCGATGGTAGTTTTTCTTTTAAAGAATATATTCATCTAGTTGCCAACAGATGATGCTTAAAGCATTTTATAATTACATCAAAAAGTTTTTATTCCATCAGCCACAATCATTGGCCAACATTGAGCCGTACGACTAACTGTATTAGGTTTTTTATTTAATAGACCATCCTACTCAATAATTTCTTGAGAGCCTTGGGTAGCTTCCAATCTGCTCTACCGTTACTAATTATCATTTTCTTCGGCAATTCGATTAGAACCCACTTCAAAACAGGATAAGCAGTAATCGGATAATAGAGACTCTCGATGTTTGTCTCTGTTCGAAGGTTTTGGGTTTCTTTTTTGTGTATTTATTCTTCATACTGGATCGATTGAATGATTTCTACATGCTTTACCAGTTGATAACGGTATCAATTAATTCAAGAACGATCGTTATAAATAAATAAATAAATAAGGTTGGTTCATAGATTTTGGCATACATTTCAATGAGTGTAATTGAGGGGTGATTTAATTTAAATTTAGTTTGATTAAGTGTTGCTGAATTGAATAGTTTATGATATAAACCATTTCCCCTAAAGTACTCAATATATGATATCAAAGTTTTTGCAAAAATAAAGGTTTCTTTTCCTTGATCAAAAATAATAAAACTTTGATCGATCAACATGGAAATCAACTTGACCCAGCGCCATGCCGCCACCTGTTGCTCCTGTTGCAGCGCACCAAAAGATGCGGAAGGTCAGAAAGGTTTGATAATGTTAAGTACGGTTCTCGTTTTTAATACGACACTCCAATCAAGCTGGGTAATCGAACGGATAACGAGCATTTTTCGTACCTTGGATAAAATTTCAATGTCCTATTTGCCCTTGGATGTAATAGAATTTGCTACTCGCAAATGTTGCCATGCCGCATCGGGTTTGTTGCTGTGCTGCGTGTAAACGGTTTCCGATACCAACTTTAACAGAAGTATCAGAAAGAGTTGTTTCATGCGTGGGTTTTTATAGAACGTTTTGTAGCTCCAACATCCCTGGAAGCACTTAGTTTTCTGCGGAACAAACAAAACCCACTAGGATTAGTGGAATGGGGTTCTTTTTTTCGGGGGATAATTGAGTTTGGTTCAAAGCATAGAAAAGAACAACAAACAGTGTGGGTAAACGATTAAGACGAAGCCCACTGCTTCCGAATAACCATTTTCCAGTGGGCCAAGTGTTCCTTGTCCAACTCAAATCCGTATGTTTGATTCATGTGAAAAGTTCCTTGCTACCACTTGACAGATGCGCCGACCGTGAGGCATGGCTGATTAAAATCCCCTTCAAAACGACAAGAAAATCCCACGACTACAGTCGACCGACACACACACATTTAACGTTCACCTTTCCCACAAGGCCACAAGGTCATGGTGGCTGTAGCTGAATGCCTTTGGGGGGGGCAAACTCCCGCGTAAACCGTTCAGCCGGTTGATGACTGGCCGGCGGGATGCTGTTTGTTTGATGGAAAAGCAAGGACCTCATTGTATACCTTCAAGTCCGCCCGGCAGTCGGATGGACAAAGGGGATAGTGGTAACACTGTGTGTCAAATTTTATTTATTACGTCCGCCACACAACTCACACAAAGCGCGACGAGCGTCCCTTTGCTGTCTGTCGGCCAGCATTTTGCAGTTGAATCGCCCGCAGCTTTATTTGCGCGAGAAAATAGTTGTTTTGCTAGCGTGCAGAGCGAGGTGACGCGATCCGAATACGAAAGTGGTTTATTTGATGCGTTTATATTGTGGGGGAAGAACTGTACAGTTGGTTTTCGGTTCGTGGAAAAACCGAATGCGGTGACTGGAAATTGTATCGGGAAGCGAGCAAACTTGCTTCAAAAAAACGGACTAGAAAAACATCATCATGTAAGCCAAAGTGGTTCACAGAACGTTTTTGGTAGCATTTTGGCTTTAAATGTTGTTCTTTTATCACTATGCCATGGCTTGAGGATGTCGTGTGGTAGCATTATGCGAAGGATCCGAAATGAATTAAACATACATACCAGAAGGATGGATTATACGATCACATTAAGTCTATATGAAACATTAAGCTCTTTTTTCTACAGCATATTGCAACGGTTTTCTTCGTTGAAATTCTGCCGTTCTATCATTGAACGGTTACGGTTGGATATGAAAATACACAGCTTAGGATCTTAATTCAATGGCAATACAAAGTTAGTGCATCACTAGAATCAAGTGGATCGGCACCCTGAATATTATAAATATTTCTATTCATTTCTCAGTAGCACTCAGGCTACATAGATGCAAAAATTCTAACTTGCATATCTTTAGGCGCCGATGAAAACGCCAAGGAGCAATTGTATATGACGAAAATTATAAATTTTGGTACGACAATGTACAACTCGAGCATCCTTGCATACCTTTAGGCGCTCGATAAAAAACCACAAAACCAAAAAGAAGATGTTTTTTTAGATCTTACTCAATTTAAACTCTCACAAATAAACTATAAAGAATCTGATGTATTGAGAATTTCTATTCAATCAATTTAAATCTAATCAATTTAGACAACTTAAGAAATATTTTTGATGATGTTGGTATTTTGAAGAATGAGATTATATCTTCAAATTTGTTTAAAATTGACAAAATTGTTACAAACAGTTGAAAACAACGGTTGTTTAGTCTTTATATTGAACATACATAGATAATTCATACAAACAAATTACAGGCAAATACACTGAAGCGTGCAAAGCGAAGGATGGAGCAAACGAGATATTTCTAAAAGAATCCTATTGTAACAGCCCGACCATTGCATTGCGCATTGCTCAGGCAAAACTAAGGAAGCCCGTTTCCTTAGCACGAGCACTGCACAGGCAACATTAGAAAAGGGGTTAAAGCTTTAAAAATAATGTTTACCTCAAATAACATCCCATGCACACTTTCCACACTTTCCACAGTTTGTTTACTGAGCTTCTGGAGATGTTTCTGTTTTATTTTTAAAGAGACTTGCTCTTTTAAACAGAGACAAAAAATGTTCAGGAAGAACGGCTTTGCTGTATTGCCAAAAACTAGTGTAAAAAGTCGTTATTTTATAACGCATAAAATAATCAATCATATGCAAGACCAAATGTATAAAACCAAAACTTCGTAAAAATGCATACCTTTAGGCGCTCAGCTTTGTTCTCACAATCCAACCCAGACTGGAAGAAAAAAGCTCAATAATGCAATATAAACCAACAAAACTTTATAGAAATGAGATTAACATTCTTAGAAATGTATTTACATTATTTGATACCACAGCTGTACGATACATTATTTTTATCGATAATTTTATTCTAAAATCTTCTCAACATCTGTTTGTATGGCTCATTTCTCCGTAAATATGCCGTTTCCTGCTTCATAACGTAAGGAGCGACACAGCCAGACCAGACGCTTCCACACATGAATTTACAGCCCCTACCAAAGTGGCTAACAGGTTCTTCTGCTCTTGTTATGGCATGTTTTGCTCCCGCCAGCCCCACCACAATGCACCATGCCCATGCCCTGCCAGCCAAACAACGGGAAGCTGACGGAACAGCCACACTTTCCGAGCACTTTTAGCGTTCTATTCCTGTGAAAGGATTATCACCGACATCAGCACTTTTCAATTGTCATTCCACGCAATGGTGCTTGGTTCGCCCCGCTCGTTGGTGGCTTTCGTGCAGGCGGGTACAACGGGTGTATGAGTATGTTGCTCATTCTGTCGGCATTCCTGCTGCGTTGGCTGTACTGGTCCGAGCGTCTTCGGTCGAATGGGCTGTTTGCTACCGTTAGAGAGGAGGCTCGACGACTTGGCGTGACTTTAGCACATTTCGCAAACACCATCTTCCACCCCGGGATGTCGAAAATATCCGCTCCAGCTTTGCAGCCCGACAAGCGAGCGTGTACGTGAAACGTCCTGGCTGGCACCGTTCACTATCTTGCATTTGACTTTAAAATCTTAATTGTTTGCTGTGAAACGCTCCTAGCGCCTTCTTACGCTCTCTCCCAAGGACGCTGGCGAACAGCAAATGTGCGGTAGAAAACTCTATCAAAACCTCCACCACCCTGGACTTCACCCTGGGTGGCCGCATAATGTCTTTATCTCATTCGTGGTAAATACAATAAACGTGTGTGTGTGTTTGCTCTTATGTTTACGGGGCTTTTTTTTCTTTTAAGGGTGATGTTTCTTTTCACGCCAGTTAGTAGCTTCCTGCCAATTAAAGTGTCGCCCGTTGGCACACACAAAGGCACACAAGCACACGCTGGCACCGAAAGCGTCACGCGGAAGGATGAAGTTAACGTACGTAGGGAAACTATCCTTCGCAGCAAACACGCTGACGGGGCTGACAAACAAAAGCCACATAATCAGTCTAAACCACACGTTCCATCCTCTAACGCGGGCCCACAAACACGTCGGGTGTATGTGTGTACACGTTACAAATGGCGCAGCAGCTTCCTCTACGCCTTGCGTTACGTTCTGATGGGGCAGGGTTTTAATGGTTCATTTTTCAGCAAGCTTTTAAGGGATTAAAAAGAGTTTTTATTTAATGTGAAAAAAAAGTAAAAAATATATCACTCACTGGCCCAAAAGACCAATTTTTGAGTAAAGTTTGTTGCATGAATCATTAAATTACCCTTTTCTTGAGTATCAAACTTTCGCGCCTAGATGTATGCAACTGTGTGAGTTAGTTTCAAATATAAAAGAGATATTTTATTCAATAGATATTTTGAGCCTATTAGCCACTAAAATTAAATTGAGATTATCAAACAGGTCACAATTTACACAACACAAACGAAATTCAATATTCAATACATAGCTCTACCACAATGACATACCTGCACGCTTCAATTTTCCTAATTACACTCTTACAAATAAACACAAACAATGAAAGTAAAATTCAACAAAAGCTTTAATCCCTTTCCTCGGTTGAATTAATCATCAGAAAGCCCCTGCCGAACCATTTCAGCATCACGAGACGAGAAGCAAGGAGGTAATCGTGATGTATCTTTTGATCTTTCGTTCGTTTTTTTCCCCCACCTTCCCGCTGCCCGATGCTCGTGGAAATTGGCGTCGTCTACCCCATGGTACCAGACCGTCGGATAAGACGCAGGAAGCCCGCCGGGTGCTGCTGAGCGATATTAACTTTACCAGCATGGTCCCGGAGCTGTCCCGTTCGGCCGATCACCTCTGCCAGCATCAGCAGGACGAGAACGGCGACCCGAACCGGTCGCCCAACTACTGCAAGGGAAACCTGCTAAGAACACCGGAAGCCACCAAAGGGTACGGAAAGGCGCGCAGCAAGAGGAGTTCCCTCTTCTGCTTTGTTGGTTAATCTCATAGAGTGTAGTAAAGCCGTTGGTCAAACCCTGGCCCCGTACTGGCGACGACAAAAACAAGCCACCCCGTCTTCACAGCGTACCCACCAGCAGCGACCGAAGCATCTTGTTGAGCGGTTGCGCTAGTCGAGCCGCGATTGAATACGCACCATGGAAACAAAAAAAACTGTCTCCTGGCTGGCTGGCTAGACACGCGCTGGTAATGGAGCCGCACCCAGTCGCGATTGTTTTAAGGCGCAGAATGTTGTTTTGTTTTATTGTTGTTTGCATCGTCTGGCGTTGTGTTGTGATGCAGTTGAGCTTTTAATAGCATGTTCGATAAATCTGCCTTTTATTCTCTTTGTTCAATTGTCTTTTATCTTTCTGGTCGGTGTCTGGGTGAACGAATTCGTCTGAAAGTCAGTTAAAAGTCATCGTCAAGCTTTTCTTTTTTTTTTCTTGATGATTATCATTTTATTATCTGCTTCTATAATTCAAAGCGTTTAAATGTGTCTACGAAACTTTTGGCATAATTTGTATATTTTTATTAATATCATAATTATCATCTACAATTGATTGCAAAATGTTTTAAGAAAGATTGTGATGATCGTTAAGTTAAACTTATAAGAATGAATTGTTCTTTCATTTATTGGTATTTTTAGTATACATTGCTTTCCAATCGTAAAAAGCCCTTTAGATGATAGAACCTCACTCAGCAATACAATCCGTAACGCCGAATTGTAACCCCTAAATTTATGTAATTTTGATAACGCTTCACCAATCCCATCGATAGCAATGTATCGATAGCAGAAAGAATTGTTTGTGTAAACACACAAAACTCATGCAAACACACACAAAAACTCTTTTTGATTGTTAAATTAGCAATGCGTTCTGATCGGTTGCATTGCTATTGATTGAACACCAATCGGAGAAGCGTTATCAAAATAACATAAATTTAGGGGTTGCAATTCGGCGTTACTAATTGCCGGCATTGCTGATTGCGTTGTTACCGTCTAAAGGGCCCTTAAGAGTAAGTTCGTAGCTTACTAGTCGGAACAAAATATTGTCACTTTATTTGAATATTTTTTTTGCAAAACTCAGGCTTGCTTTGAAACAGAAACCCTTTTGTTAAGTGCAAGAAACCACTAAGATGTATCTATCAGTTTGATGCCCTTTTGCCTGATTTACTACTAAATATGATAATAATATGAATTGGATTTTGTTGTTTTGGTAATCGATTTTATCGTCAATAACGTTGAAGCTCGATTTCTAGATTGGCCAAACGTGATTTGACGTAAAAAATACCAAATAAATGTACAATGTACTGAAAGGAAAGCTAGAAAAGATAATATTACAATTATTTCAAAAACTATGTACAGATACATGTAAAGTAAAGCGATTTTTGTCGCTTTTAAAGAACACAAAAAATATCTTAGTATCCCGATACAATCTTTTCATCTGTAAGTTACTATGACAGCACCATTTACTGGAAACGCTTTGAACTAATCGAATTATTTAGAATAATCATTTATCTTCACTCTAGTAATATGGTCATTATTTCAGTTTTGTACATACTGCATGTTTGAATTTTGTGATATTTTAATTGGTTATTTTGGATATGTTAATATGTTAATAGTATCATTTTCGCTTTTATACTGCATTGCTATGAAATATCAAAAACAAATATCTGCCCGTTAAAATAGCGATCGATATTTCCATACCAAGCCAGTAGTAATACATTTAAAAGGCCACTAAATGACTCTATAAAAACGATATTTCGGAGGTCTTGAAAAGCTAAGTCACGTGTGCAGTTACATTGGCTATGATGTTTTCGTCAACGTCCTTTCACTGCTTTGAACTCTTCGGCAATCGTCGCCCATGCGTCCAGTTTGAACTTTGCACAACGAAAATTAATTAGCTATGCGAAGCGTGTACTTTATACAGCTCGCTTTCCAGGCGACGCCCAAACCAGAACAAACTCTGCAGCGTGCGATAGTAGGGAAACTCATTCCAACCTCACCTCACCTTATTTCTCGAACCAGCTCCCCCGTCCAGAGTGTTCCGGGCATGATTTATTGTTGTCCCGGGTGTACCATCCCACGGACAGTCGGCCCTTCCGTTCTATAATACCACGGTGCTAGCTAATTAGTAATGTGAGATTTTTCTTCTATTCTGTTTTCCACGGCTCCCTCCTCGTGACATCCCCTTTCTCAAACCCACACCAATGAACATGGCAGCATCCCGCCGAGCTTTAGCATGACCTCGCCCGGCGTTTCCCAGTGGACGGTCAACGAGAGTAGCATCGCCACGCAAACCACCCAAACGGACGCGCTCTGGACGAACCGGGGCGATTCGTTCGACTCGTCGAAAAGCTACTCGGCCGGGTCGCGCTACTCCACGCTCAGCAAGCACCACCGTTCGCGCAGCGTGCCCTCGATGCGCTGTGCCATCTGCCGGCAGACGCACCAGAACACGGCCCTCAGACCGTCGGAAAGCATGCACTACACGCCGCGCGTCACCTTCCAGGAGCAGCCGGTACACAAGATTCGCGGTTCGCTGCCCGACCTGCGGCACGATTGCAACTGTCCGCGGCGGTACGGTGGCCCATCACTCTACCGCATCCATGGCGATTCGGGCGGCTCCACCGACAGCTTGCTCGAGGAGGCGGAAGAGTTTCTGCGCCGCTCGCTCGAGGGAGGCAACATGCTCGGGATGGAGGATTCGCTCGGACAGCTTGACGTCGGTGTGCCACCGCCGGCCACCGCTGGTCTGGTGCCGCACGTGACCTTTCACGGACACGTTGGTGGTGGTGGTGGGCACGCTGGTGCCCATCCGCCGGTGCATCATCCCACGGCCAAGCACCGCCGCTGCTCGGAGAATGACATTCAGAGAGGTAAGTTGAACGAACGAGCGAAGCAATAGGGATAAGGGCTACCAATTATAGCTTACTTGTGCATAAAGCAAGTAGCTGTGCATGTCAAGTGGATGTATATTGAGAGGATTTGTGTTCGGTAATGAGATCGTCTTTAATATTTATGATATCACTTGCATTACATTCGCTCGGAAAGTTTTCCATTGCGAATCATTGGAATAATCTCTATAGTAAGCACTTCGTTTACAGATTAGGTAGTCTCATTAGGTAGTAGCTGCAATAGGGACCAATCTACTCCAATAGTAATCAGGTGTTTCATACCGTTGTGATCTGCTCTTTGCCTTCAATCTAATTTGCAATTGGATATGGATATTGAAAAGATGGATATCTTAATGGATATGTTATCCATCGAAGCCTAGCGAAAGCCAAGGCTAGTTTCACCAACATTTTTTTTAATAGGAATCACAATTGCTATTTCACAATTATGAGTAAGTATTCTGAAAGAAGCTTTGTTTTCTTGACATTTATGTATTTTGACCGATTGAAAATTGCATCAAAAAAGCAATTTATTACGCATTTTGGTACCGATTTGACAAATAGTTTGTCAAACGCATATCTATAATTCGCGTAACTCGTGGAAAGACTGTCCTGTCCTTTATTAGCACCATGAACAGCCGTTGTTGTAGTAATAATATGTCAGAAAATGATAACATTTTTTCTTTCTTCTAAAATACTAGCTCTACAAGTTCTTCAATTTTGACGCTTTCTTCAAAAGTTTATTTACTTCAAAAGATCTATTCAACCCCTAGAGAATAGATGATCGAGCTGGCTCCAAAACAACCTTTCTTTTTCTTTAATTTTACGATTTTTTCAGCAGTTATTAAGAAGAATGTAAGGTTTTCACAGCAACATAATTCATTAGTTCATTGCTTAATACCTACATACCTACAGTTGTGGTAAAAAAAATGGAAAATTTTGTTAATTTCAGTTATCTAAAAGTAATCTTCAACAGTTTAATAAATCAGATGGTAGTACTGATATCACTCTCAGGACCCCAGCACACGGCACATATTGATTGGAGTTATATTAAGAAACGAAATTCAAACCAGCAATTAACTGTTGCATTTTTTTAAACGGACTAATTTTTGAAATTTCATTTTCTGGATGTAACTAACTATCTCATATAACTGAAACTTAATGTCTTCCTGAAAGCGTAAGCTTCACGTTGGATACATGTAAATTACGTTGAAATTGTCTCCCGGGTCAGGCAGATCTATTTCCTTGCACTAGTTCGTAATGGGTGTACCGGAAACTATAAAATGCACAGGAAATTTAGTTTTGCGAGACAAAACAAACAGTTATCCCTAATAGATCCTAAAACGTTTCATCGAAATGGACCTGGCTTCCTGGAGTTGGGTCATGGTCATCCTGTCGTCAAAACAAAAGCGAATAGTATTGCAAGCAAACATACCAGCAGGTAAAGGTTCCACCAAACCATTAAATGAGCTAATAACTGAGGGCCTTTCGTGCCGGTATAATGGGGCGAGAATGAAGGAGCATTTCTCACGAGACACAAGGGTTACACAAACGGTTGTTAATATGAATAAAGGATTGCACGATATCTCCTTTCTCCGTTGTGGAAAAGCTTTCAAGTTAATAAAAGCGAAGCTGTGCCGAAGCCATTAAACATCCAGCAGCACCTTTGAAGCTCGCAATGATCCTCTGCCCAAAATATCATTTATCATCCTTATCGCTGCTTCACTTTCACTCCTTTAACTGCTACACTCTGCCACCAAAAGGCTATGCCATACTGTGTCCTAAACAATTATCTCTGTCTCTTTGTCTCTCCGTTCCAGACTACATTCCCTCCAAGCAGGCGCTACCATTTTTGCCAAAAACCCCCAAATGTCTTAAGCCGGGCCACCTGGCAAAGGTCATCTCGCCGAACGGGCGCGTCATCGTTGGCCGGGTACGGTACATTGGGCCGGTGGCCGGCACGGAAGCTGCCGAGGACACTACCTTCGTCGGGCTGCAGTTGCCGAACAATTTGGGCGATTGCGACGGTACCATCGATGGGAAGCGATTCTTCGACTGGTATGTGTACCGGGTGGGGTCGGGGTGTGGGGGGGGCACTGGAAACCAATTTAAATTTTGTGCTGTCTTCTCTCCCCGCGCGAACAAACATAGCGAACCACTGCACGGTGTCTTCGTGCCGTTCAAGAAGGTCGTCATGGCATGGAACTCATAAAAACGTTGAGCGATGAGTGATCCGCAAGGTCGGGGAAAGCTAGCTACGAGCGGCACAAGCACGGAGATGAAGACGAATCTTCAACTGGATGAAATTGAGCAAAGACGAATCAAACAGCGCCAGGGCAGTGGGCAAACGGAGCAAAAGGTAAAGCTTAGCCCGTTGTGATACAGGGAAAACGAGTGATTGATTATTACACACGCGGACGACGGATCGATGGCGACGAATCAGTGTAATGGCGAGTGTAATGGAGGAAAATGTGCTTCAGAGAGGATTGCTGTTTAGCCGATGGCAAAAGGGAGAGTCCGATAAGGAAGACAAATGAAATGGTGAGATGAGAAAACGAAACTCAACTAATATAAGCAACACCGATCACACGCAGCAAGAGCAACCACGTTGCAGAAGAATTGAAACGCCTCTAGAGCCGACTGTATTTCCGCAAAACCGATGCGAAAAAAATAACAAATAATTGTTGTAGTGTAGTGTGTATTACATTTTGTGTGTAATTCCTTCAAACGTAATCCCCCAAAGTGGGAAACAAAAACAAAAACACTCTAGTCACACATGTTGAACGTACTAGAAACGTCTGCTAGAATCACCACTGGTCATGGACGGAGACTCTGTCGTCTGCACTGTGTTTTCGATTAAAACCGTACAACAGCCGTGTCCTATTTTTGATATCGATGTTTGCAGTAAGCCCTTTTATCCCATTCAACCCCGCACACGAGCTAGAGGGCGCGTGCCGACTGTCTCTGCGAAGCCTCCTCTCCACCAACCAAGAGCATTGTTGTTGATCCCCGTTTTTAGGTGTACGTTTCATGTATGTTGCGCGCGCAATGGTTGAAACCGGAACCGGAGGAGCGCATAAGTAGGCATAAGGAAGGAAGGTAAAAATCGAATCGGTTTCGATCAGAGGTCAGGGTCAGTTCTAATCACCCTTGTTGGTTGGTAGGATAGTTTTGGAAGGGGGAAAAAGTGTTTGAATATTTACAAAGGGGTTCAGAACGAGCAGAGCCAGCCCGAGCTACTGCTGCTTATCACTCATATGAAGATTATATAGATGTGAATCAGTGTACATGTTACTATGTTACAGGGTTTTCTAAGTCACTTTCTAATGAAAACGTGTGCAAGAAGTTATTCCACATCACTCTGATATTTAATTTCCATCATAATATTTTTTTAACTTTTCAGCATGATTTTCAACACTTTAACGGTCAACGGGTGATGAGATCAGGCTTCAAACCCCGGTGAAAAAAACAATGGTAATGTACCCACGAAGTGTTGAAAATCATTTTGAAGAAATTAAAAACTATTCCAGGGTGTTCCCAATCAGTTTCGTATGTAAACACTGTTACAGGGGTTTCCAAGCCAGTTTAGTGTGCACATGTGCACAATGTGCACATAATTGTTCACCTCCTCCAAGATGTTTTTCAACAACTGTCAAATGGTGTATTTGCTTCATAATAAAATTTTAGTTTTTACACATGATTTTTAATACATCACAGAAAAAACTGTCACACTCAATCCAGCTCGAGACGTGTTGAAAATCATGCAGAAGAAAATAAAAATTACAGGGTTTTCCAAGTCATTTTCGAATGTGAACTTCATTATTTACCGCCTCCAAAAAGTTTTTCAACGGCTGTCAAATGTTGTATTTGCATCACAATAAAGTTTCAGTTTTTGCTCATGATTTTCAACACGTCTCAAGCTGGATTGAGTTTGACAGTTTCTTTGTGATATGTTGAAAATCATATGTAAGAACTGAAATTTTATTGTGATGCCAATACAATATGTGACAGCTGTTGAAAAACATCTTGCAAGCGGTGAATAATAATGTGCACATCTGAAAGTGACTTGGAAAACCCTGTATTATGATGAAAATGATACATCAAAGTGATGTGGAATAACTTCTTGCACGCGTTTTCATTCGAAAGTGACTTGAAAACCCCTGTATAATCAGTTATCGAAGATTTGAAGATTAATTTAGCATTATGTGTTTTCAACGCAACCAGTGTTTGATGATTGTTTGCAAAATGACGCTTATAAAAGGGTTTTTTTGCTTATATTCCAATCACAAACGATAGAAATAATTTGTATAAATATTTGACGAGAAAATAATGGCGATTTGATGAGTATTGTTTTATTTTTTTTTATAAAAATGGAATTAAATTTGTGACAACTATTTCATTATTTTTTCAATGAGACAAAGTTACAAAGATACACAAAAACTTTATACAATAACACATGTGCAAAATATATATAAACCATTCGTGTGCAATCCATGCCATGGGGGCCGATAAGCGATAACCAAAAGGCGCTCTCTAGTCAGCTCTGTTCAACTGTTGTTCTAAAATAAAGGAAAACTAGTCTAATAAGGAAAGGTGTCATGGAAGGAAAATCCTTCACATATTCTAAATAACTAAGACAAGAGAGAAGAAACCCCCTGGTAACAATGCTTTTGTTGGACAAAAATGTAACAGAACAATATAAAAAAATCAATGCAAACTACAAAACAACACACACACGTACGCTGCTGTTCTCACGTACTGCAAAGTTTCGAGATAATGGTGAGATAATGGGTTGGTGAAAACCACGTTTTAAAAAGCAACCTACTTAAACGCACTGAAACGGTATTGTGTAGTATGATTGTTGAATGTGTTACTTCCCCCAAAACCGGGGCAAAAAGAGATACAAACATATAAAAATGGCCGTGTTACAGCAGCGCTACTACTAGCATTGTTCCCTAACGCCTTGTTAGGTAGAAATACAGCAGCTAAGGCGGAACAGAAAAATACAGAAAATGTAGAAAAACAATGTATTATATATTTACGTGTGCGAAAGCAAAACTCTCAAACTCACCATTACAGACACAGCGCCTTCTAATGCAAGATGCAGACTTATAGGAAAGCAACCCCGGGCTCCACCATTTCCTTCCCAACTATTTAAAAAGCTGTACCCTTCCCCCGTATATTGTGTAATAACAAACTACAAAAAGATAGTGCAACCAATAAAGAACAAATGCAACAAGTTATTTACAGCATTGTACGCGCGCGTTGTACTATATTATTTTCGTTTTTTCTTTCCGCAACGAGCATGTCCACCTGTAATGGCCGAACGTTACCATTGATAGTATTGTAACAAAATATGTCATCATCTTTATTTGCATTTCGTGTGTTCCATTTGTCCACAGTCATAAGAGTAGGGAAGATGGCGGCCGCTGTTTAGCGCTTTTAAAAAAACATACCGCCCCGTTTTCCCTTTTTTTACCAACCCCTCGCTTCTTTAGTCACATCATTAGCCGCTAAGTATACTATACTAATTTGACAATCATTATTTCACCTAATGCGTAAAGCAACAGTATTGTGTGTGCATGTTCCTTTTTCCTTTTCCCACTTCATAGTCACGACAATCAACGCTATCCTTAAAACACTCTTATTACTTTTCCTTTTTTGCGAATAATGGTTCAAGAAACGCTTGCCTCTCCTTCACTTAAGCTTAAGTACGGAAACCTTGCTTAAACATTAATACTTCCACATTGATTCTGTGTCACGGTGACTGTCCATGTTATTTGTTGTCCTAAAAGCACATACGTCATAGGTGTGATGCATTTTGTTCCCCCCTACACACCCTGACAACTAAATGAAATAAAAACTTTGTGGTAGAAAGTTCATCTTCTAAGTCCATTTCTGCTTTTGTTTTTTTACAGGACAATGGTAGCTCTGTGCAGTTGTAAAAGCTATAGAAATAAATATCTCTTAAGGAACCCCCTGTACTCCTGGATAGCGCATTGAAGCAGTGTATGATCGTGCCGTTTCCACCTTGTCACGATTGTAGCTTCTACTTCTACAAACAAAACAAGATAGATACCTTCTTACACACGAAATGAACGAAAATTAGCTACATATAGAGAGAGAGACAGGGAAGATGTGTAGTTGTGGTAATGAAAATTGTCAAAAAAAAAAACATAAAATAATCTAAACTCAAAATAAACAAATTAACTAAGCATAACCAACATTAATCCCGCCCTCGTAACGCGCACTTACTACCAAACGTCGTTATGAAGCTTCCTCTATCGGCTGGTCATTATATCTTCATGCCCGTGTCGAGCTTAAGCGCTTGCTTCAACACCTCGTAGGTCGAGAAGGACACGGCCACCATCGGTATGGCGCGCAGATAGTTGATCGACATCCCCCGGTAAAGGCCCCGCATGATGCCGTTTTCGTTGTAGATAATCGATAGCGTTTTCCACATGCCCATGCTAAAAGAAAAAAAAAGAGGGTGAAGGGGAAATGAGGGGAAGAAGGGAGGAAAATATTAGAAATTGGCCAGCATTTTTGTGAGGCATAAGACACACATAAATCACAACTAAACGATCCACTAATTGCACTACATATCCATTAATCTACGTTAGTGTTACGAGCTCGTAAAGAACTAAATACATTATCTAAAATTATGGTTTTAATTTTCAAAAATTAATGATTCATATTATTTGTTTTCAAATAAAACTAAAATTAACTTTCATCGCTTCACGATTAATTTTCATACAAATGCATGCGGACCCTCACGACGTTCCACTATATTGTGACATGATGGGCATTAGCATTAGTCTTAATTTACTTTGCGCGCTTAATTTATGGAAGCTATCACTGAAAAGCGTTTGCATCGCATTGAATCGTTTTACATCATCAGCATCGCCCTCTCATCGTTTGGGGTCGATCAAATTCCAGCAAGACGAATGACCTCAATGGGAATGACCACCAGAGCTTTATCAAGCCGGTTTTACTGCCCTCTAAAGTTCAACCGCATTACCTTTGATCTGGCACAGATAGGCGGACCGCAAGCCGAACCCCCCCACTGGCTAGGCAGATGATCTTTCGGTGTTGGGTTTTTTATTTAATATTGTTATTTGATGTATTTGAGGTAGAGATGTTATAAGTTTAGATAAGCAATAAATTGGTTTATATTTTTAATTAAGCAAGCTTCTGATCATTATCACATGACCAATCGATTGAAAATATAAATTGAACACGGAACAAATAAATGTAAAGCACAGGACTATCATAAGATCAATTGAAAATCACATTGAAATCAGGTTTTGTTTGGTATCATCAATTAAAATTCTTTTTATATAACATAAGCTACAAGGCCGAATTTGATGTAAAACGAATCAATATTCCTATCGTTTCTACAGCTCATGCAGAAATATTACAAATTGCTATACATGTGTACAAACAAAATATTACTTAATAATGCGACATCCATCGCTTCACTAGCCGTATCTACAGATTAAGAACCCATCAGCGTCATCTATTGGGAACATGATCGCTTGATCACTAGTCAGCACACAGCAAAGACGGAAACGGACAAACGCGGAAGACAACACACAAGCAAACAAACAAACACATGCAAAGCGTGCAGAGAATTAGCAAACGGTTGCAGCACGCAAGTATATACCCACCTCCTGTGTTATGTTGCCGTACCGCAGAGCGTTTGTGTCGACGCGTTGTGTTAGTAGACGCATTGGTTTGGACGATCGGTTTGTTAATCGATCCACAGTTGCACCCAAGCCAGAACGCGGTGAGAAACGGAGAGGAGGGCGGCACAATTGAGTTATTAAGCAGAGTTTAGCACCGCGCACCGAACCCAACCAAACCGAACAACATCGCACCGGGCGGGCGGAGAGCGTAATGTAATTCAATTAGAAATAACCCCCATAAAAACGATAAGCCAGGTGCCAGGTGGTTTTATCGCTCACGAGGAAAAGTTATGTAGCGGACGACGATCCAACCAAAAAAAAGACCCCATAAATCGAGGTAATAAACGGCAGTAGCATATCGCATATTGCGCGTGGAATGCCGCGGGAGAAAGTAATGCCGAATGCGCGCGTGCGGTAATTAACGTTGCACAGCCACAGTTAGTGCAGTCGACGTTGTTAAACGACGGACAGGAGGAGGTTTTTTTTATTTGGTGTCGCATTTTTTCCATCGATACAGCATCGTGGCGTTATTGTACAATCGACCAAATAAGTGTCAGTGTGAGATGAAGAAGCGCAACAGAAACAGAATCGTACGAAGAGAAGTAATTGTGTCCATCACCAGAGCGTGTCATCGGTAGCGAGAGTAAGGGAAAAATAGATAAAGTAGAATTAGTAAGTAGATCGAAAGTGAATTGTGTATTGTGACGAAACGTGGAGCAAAAAGAAATGAAATCCAAAAGAAAGAAAAAAAAAAACCCCACAATGACCATTGCATAAGCAGCACTTTTCGCTTTGTAAGGGAGGATGGAAAGGAGAACCGAACACTAATGAGCGTTTTGCTTTTTGTTGTGCTGGCCCATTGAGCCCAAGGCTTTAATTATTGTACAACGATTAAGAAACAGGTAGTGCTGTTGAAAAGCTGTGGCTGATGTTGTGTGATGAACCTTCCGCGCAGGGATGTTTTGCTGTGTGGATGGATGATGCGACGAGCAGCGCAAAGGAAAATCACCCGAAGCGAATTGCGTCATTAGTCTCGTTCTATACCTTGCAAGACAGTTTTGTTCCTCCCGCTATCTAGCGGTAGTGGAATGACGTGCAGGTTTGCGTAAATTTAGTCTGGGAAAATTCAATTCCAAATCGACAAGTCCCCCGCGTGCTAACTCGAAATGTTGGGCATACTTTAAATGCGAAAAAAGTGTTTTCAATTAAGCTAGAATAAGCTGCCTACGCTATCAGCAATAACTAATCGATAGCATCAACCAATTAACACGCATCTTTTAATTATACGAAACGATCGTGAATTAGTAAGGCTCAGAACGATCATAAAAATCAAGTTAATTGCCCCTAAAAAGTGCTAACGTTCGTTTAATCCTCACCTTTTCTCTAAAAGTTACTTCATCAGCATCGTTTATGTACAAAAAAAAAATATATCAACCACCTGCACACTCCACTGCGGTGTGAAGTAAGAGAGAAAGATAATACACCATCCAACCTGTTTGGCTGTACTCATTCCTTCTTCTGCTTCTACCCCTTCATTCTTCAACTCAAAAGCAACCGGCAGCAAATAATGCCAGGCCGAAATTCCTTCCGTCTTTTGCGTCGTTTTGCGCCAAAAAAAACCCAAAAACCCCAAACAAGTTATCAACGGAGCGGCTAAAACGATCGAAAAGTTAAGCCGCCGATCGACGGCTTTTGGAAGGGTAAAGAGTCGTAAATGGAGAAATAATGATATCTACACATCCGGACGGGCAGACTGTTTTAGCCGTGTGTACACCTCGGCACCGAAATCGATCGTTTGCAAAAGCTCCAAACATCCATTAGCAGCCGCAGTTTTGGGTGCGGGAAGGGAAAGAGCTGTACTATTTCGTACACACCTGGGCTGCTGCAGCACAAGGCACCGTAGTGAATGGAAGGGGGGAATTCTCCTCTTTGTGGAATTCGTAAAATCTGCCTTTTAAAATTGGCATTGCGTAACCGTCGGCCTAAAGCTGCCTTCGTATTACGCTCCCCGAATGCCTTTCGAATGAATGTCACGATGGGTGACACATCCGCATCGTCCACAACACATCGGTCGATCGGATGGATCTTCGCTGCGTGTCTGCAGGTAAACTCATATAGGTCAGGGATGTCGGCGGCGTTTAGCAAAAATTTTATATATATATTTAAAGTTAATAATAATGAATGTGTAAAAAGCAAACCAAAATTAATAAATTAAATCGTTATTATATGTTTATCTACGGTTTCAGGAGCGATTCTGCCAATAGTGAATTAAAACAAGACATCCCATTTATATACAAATGAACAGAACTGATTGCAATAAAGAAAAGTTAATGCTCAAAGCCCTTTGGAGTTTGACAACACTGTCTCAAATGAATGCTCGCACGACTGGAAACCGGTACAGGAGGTTGGACACACGGGGCCAGCAGCCTGCTCCTATCACACCCGTCGCTCTATTCTCAAACGACAGCGCTTCTCTTTTGCCTGAGACCGCGTGGCACTTGTTGGCATGTTTGGTGAGAAAGTTGTGTCCGCCAGCAGCGTGTGTGTGTGTGTGTGTGTGTGTGTGTGTCATCGCACGTGTCACCGCAAAACGAGAAACAAAACCCGTTTCACGATACCGGCTCACCTCGCAACACCCGAAATGTGAAGCGTTATACATTTTTGGTCTCAATTCCTCCTTTAGAAGTCAGCGATAATCGATAAGTGATACAAAAACCTCCAAGCAACTTTCCTTGAAGAGAAAGATCCTCTTCTTGGGGAGATTGGTGGTCAACGGCAAGCATCATTTGTTATGCAATTACAAATATGCAAATATGCGGCACGGCGCGCGCTCTCTCTCCCTCTATACACGCTGCCACAACGGAAGGGAACGATTGTTCGACGCTATCGCACACCCTGGACGACTCATCATCCACCAAAGCTGGTCCCTTTGGAGGTCAACACTTCGACACCGATGTACAATATACCACCACCACACACCATTAGCTAACAGCGTGAAACATGAATGAAGCAATGGTAAGCGATGGAAGGCGATGGAATGCAGAAGATATCGCTCGTTGTCAACTGCAGCATTATTGCTATCTGCGCGTACAGGATCGCGGTGCGAGATTTCTTACCCAAATTTAGCCGTTTCCGGGTTCATCATTGCCAGCTGCATCCGCCTTCGGGTGACGTCCAGCGGGTAGGAGAACGATTGTGCGACCGCACCGGCAAATCCACCGCACAGTAACTTTGCCGGCACGCAAAGTACTAGCCCGCCTGGAGAGAACAACGAGAGTTAGGCACACAAAGCGTTAGTTGTGTTGTTATCCCCCATTTGTTTATGAATAAGCCTGTCGCCCGCTTACCGGTGTTTCTGTCGCACTTTTTACACGTAATGCCCGGTGCGTACTTCATGCAGACAAACTTGAGCATCTCGAAGCAGTAGAACGAAAAGCCAGCGTACGGTACCATGCCCATCAGTGTCGGCACGAAACCACGGTAAAGGGCGCGCAGTCCTCCTTCCTGAACAAAAAAAAATCAAACATATTTGCATTAATCATCAATTATTAATTATTATTATTATTATCAATTATTAAATTCGAGATTAGTTTTATGAATTCAATTGTAAGGCTGAATCAAAGTTGATCTTGTTAATGATTTTTTTCTCTTTCGAAGGTTAATTTGTTTGGAATTAAAGATTTTTTTGCTTTTCATTTTCATTTTCTTGTTTTGCTATTTAATCAATTGTTTATGTGCCAGTTACTTTATGTTTTACAATTAATTAACGTATGTTTTGCGTTTTAGTGATTTTTTTTTTAATTTTTCATTCTTTTCAATTAAAATTATTTCATTTTTCATTTTTCATTTCAATTGTCATATTGTACTCAATGCTATTATTGTATTTATTTTTTTGTCAATTTTAATGTGTAATTTTACCTCATTGATGCTATTTTGTAGTTCAGTTATAACATTCTAAAGTGAAGTAGTTTATTTTTCTTTTGAAATAGCTTATCTAAAACCGCGTATCTCCGAATCCGCATTTACAGGGGTTTTGAGGCGTTCTCATAGCCGTGGGATACTTGTTTGACTTTTTCTTATAGGAAATGAACTTTATGTGAAGGGAATTGGATTCCATGGCACCCTTTTTGGACAAACTCATTGGAGATTCCTATTGGATTTGTCCAAAAAGGGTGCCTTAAAGTCCAATTCCTTTCAGATAAAGTTCATTTTATGTAAAAAAGAATCATAAAAGAATCCCATGAGTATGTGAACCTCTGAAAGCCCCTGTAATAGGGAACCGCGGATCATGGGGAACACCTGAGATATATTAAATTTTTAGTAAATATTACATTTTATTGAGTTTTTATCATTTCTCATTCTTTTTAAAATATAATTATTTCATTTCGTTTTTCATTTCGATTGTAGCTTTTTCATCTTGCTATTAAATGCTTTTCAAGATTTCTATGCTTTTTTTTAATTTTTTTTTATTAAATATTCGTCTAATATTCGTTTTTTAAATTACTTCTGTGAGTGCATTTTATCATACTTACCGTCCGGAAGATGCTGACGGCCGTATGCACAATACCGTTGTACCGATGCTCGCCGGTAACCTGGAAGGCAAGCCGCGCTCTGATCGTGTCCAGTGGATACGTCAAGGTGACTGCCGTCACGCCTGCGGCCGCACCGGCAATAAATTTGTCCGCGTGCTTGATCGGCAGGTTCGTGCCTAACGCTTTGCCCAGATACTGTTTCCAATAAGGGAAGTGTAATATGCAATTACAACAAATGAAGGGTGCGTTCATCCCCCGGTGTTTCATCTCGACTCACCTTTTTGTACACCTCGAATGCGGTGAACTGGGTGGCGGCGTACGGAAATATCCGTACCATCTGGGCCCCGTTGCCCTTGTACAGGGCGAAGAAGGACTCCTTCTTGACGATGTGCTTCAGCCCGCTAAACACGCCGAGATGCTTGTAGTGGATCGAGTGGGCCTGCAGCAGGATCTTGATGCGATCGAGTGGCGCGACGGCCGTCTTCGAGCACATGCCGGCCACACCTGAAACGGCCGAGAAGCGGGGAGGGTGGACATGTTTGCATGATTAGACTTTAAAAGACTGTCAGGTTTCGCTGGTGGATGAAGATGCTACGGAATGCTAATCATGCTGTGTATTCCTTTGCAACACACATAGCTAAACATAACACACAAATTTTGCATCTTCAAAGTTTGATAAATTTCAATGGTGTAATACCAAAATAAATAAATCTCATTCTACTATTTAATAAATCTCATTCAATCGTATTTAAATGCATTTAAAAATTGAGCTACAATTGAGGAGTGAAATCCACAGCATCGCACGTTTAAGCAGACTGACCAAGACCAGGGCACACACTCCGCGGCACGGCCGAACAATTACAGCGTGCAAAGTACGCAGCGATTTGGTCAAGAAAACCCGTTTACAGCCAATAAAACACAGATGAGTAAACAGCAGCAGCCACAGCCTAGTCCCCAATACGACAAATTAAAACGTCGAAATGGAAAGTGACAAGGTTGTAAATGCATGCAACAGTACAAACGTTCCTTCGTGTGAAGGAAAGGGGAAGAGGAGGAAGGGAACAAAATAGCCACGAAAAAAAACGAAAACCGCCGCCAAAGATTCGTGTACAAAGTAAGGTCACGCTGGAAGAAGATGTGTGAAAAGATGAAATCAAAGTTGGCTGTGTTGTTTGGCAATGGTGGGTTTAGTAGTAGGGACACACAAACACACACATCGGGAAAGAAACGATTGTAAATATGACGGCCCTACTCTCCCCCTTCCTTCCTTCCTTTGGCGTTATTATTACCTGCTGTTGCGTTGTTGCAAGCAGGCTTAAGCACTTTGCTGCAGCTACACGCCAAAAATCGTAACGACGAGGTCAAGCAAAATTACTATTAAACTTTTGTGTGTTTTCTAATTTCATATTAATAGAATTTAAGATTTAAAGCCATTTTATGGACAAATCATTTACTGGTACATTAGATAATGGTTAAATGGAAGTAAATTTTTCAATGTGATTCTTGTATCCAATTCTTAAGTCATTTTTTATTTCATCTGCGATAGATAGCTGTAATAGTTTTCATTACAAGGTTTTCCAGGAGTTTTCATAGCTGTGGGACACTTTATTGACTCTTTCTTCGGTAAAATGAACTAAACGTAATCGGAATATTCCTATTGGATAGCAACCTTAATGAACAAATCCAATAGGTATTTCCAAGGAACCTGTCCATAAAGGGTGCCTTAGAGTCCAATTTCTATATAATGAAGTTCACTTCCCATAAGAAAGAGTCAAGGAAGTGTCCCACAACTATGAGAACCCCTGGAAAACCCTTCTTCTTCTTCTATTTGGCGTAACGTCCAACGCGGACCTGCCGGCCTATGCAGGCTTTTAAATCAGGATTTGAACACACGCTTACTCGATTCGGAACCTAAAGTGTTGTCACTGCTCTATTTGGCAGATCGGCCTATACAGGCGTTCGAGACCTGCAAAACCCTGTATTTGATAGATATGGTTATCATAAACCATTTATTTGGTCGTATTTTTCTTTTATTATTCTTCAATCTTCTTTTATCATATGTTTGCTACAGGCCAAAGTTTTAAATTTTCATAAATTAATGACAAAAGAAAATATAAATATTACATTGATATATTATGACTTTTATCAGGAGTTGTACATAAAACAATAAAAACAACAAACAAATAAAAAAAATCTCAAAATAATTTAAAAAGTACTAAAAAAGAGTAATAAAAAAGAAATATTAAATTAAGTTTAAGGCCCGAAACTAGGCTTTAAACGTTTTTAGTACCGGCAAAAATATTAACAATTTTTGCAGTGAAAACTTTGCATAAAATCTTAAACGTTTACTGTTCTTTTCTCGTGAATTTGTACAGCATTTTTAAATTTGTTCCAATTGATGTCCAGATTGAAATATTATTTGTTTTAAAATATTGAAAGAAATGTTGTTGTGTTAATTTGGTTTGAATTATTGAAATATATTATATAACTGTACCGAATGTCAAAAATGGAAAACAATTAAATTAAAATAAAAAAAGAAATAAAATTCAATTAAAATTAAAAAAATGACTAACATCCCTTTAGGCCTATAAAACACAAAAATCTCCTCGGACTAGAATATGGTGTAAGTAAATTACCCAAAAGCGATTAAATTGTTAACAAACATTCAACAAATGTTATTGAACAACTGACAAAACCGATTTGTAAAAACATTGCATGCATTTCGAGCTGCAATTTTGTTATTTGTTACTGTCTAGATTTTCTCTTTTGTGCCAAAAACAAAGTATTATTTTTTTGAAATAATACCAAAAACTTTAAAACTTGTTTTATTTGTTGTACTTCGACAGAACAATTTAATAAATTTGATGTTTGTTATCATTCAACTGATATTGATTATCATTCAAGAGTCGGCTTTCTGATTTCTTATGATTACTTTGAAACTTTTTTAAAACAATATCTTTATTATTTACTTAAAAAAACAAAACTGGCGTACAAAATTTATCAAATTATCATCAGAAAAATGCACAAAAAAACCAAAAATATATTAAAATTAACTGTAGTTAAACTGTTAAACTAGAATAGGTAAAACATTATAAAATTGATGAAGCAAAAATGCTTAAAAATATTTAAATGATAAATAAGTCAATTTCAGAGTGTTGTATAAAGGAAACGGACTTTCTTTCAAAGAAAAAATAGGAAATAATATAAAAAATAGACAAAAAATGTGCCGCATTTCAGCTTAAAAGCTCTTACTTACCTCCAGCTAGAAGATTTTTGAAGATAAACTCAACATTCTTCCTGGACTGCTCGGTCGCTGTTACTGAGGCCATGGTGGTGGTAGTTGATGCTGAAAGCTGTATGTGTTTTTTTTCACTCTTCTCGATAAAAATCACTTTTCAATTTTCCACTCCCCACAAAAGGCACACTTTTTCTCGGCTGGAAACTGCGCTAAGAAGGGGGAGAAAAACACACACACAAGCAAACACACAAATTAATGCATCTTCACACACACACACATTGATGCACACAAACAACACGCCACTTTGTTTATGATTGTTTGCTAACACCGTGTCGGTGTCGTGTGCAGATATGCGGGGGGGGGGGGGANGGGGGGGGGGGAAGGTTTAGCGGAACTGCACCGGAACAAAACATAAGCCACGATATCACAGCACACGATTGTACTCGCACAGGCACACATACACATCCAGCAAACACACGAACCAGGGGTGAAAAAGGGGAAACCACAAATTGATGTAGCGCGTATTTATGCGTAGCCCCACGGCACCAGTAGGCCACGGAATGTGTTTCTACCGTTTTGCACGAAACGAAGTAAGAAAGAAGCACACCGAATGCGCTTCTTCATCGGATACTTTCTCTTATCAATGCACATACACACGTTCACACGCCCGCAGGTTGCTAACTGTACGAACGAATTTGCTGAAACAAATAACGGTCAAATGATGAGCAAATTGCCGAAGCAGGGCAAAGCGGGAAACTGGCAAACTGGCACACAAATCAGGACAAACGCGCGCACGATCGATCGATCAATCGAACTTTAGCAGAACTCGTGGTGCTGCTGCTGCTGGTGGAGATGGTGCGGAGGTTGTACATTGAACCCCGGCGGCTACATCACCACCGCCGTGATTACACCACGGGCAGGGAAACAATACCACGACGACGCACCACTTATCACGCACGCGGGCAGTCTGCCGTAACCTCCCCTCAGCGCATCTGCGTCACCAAAATGACCCGGCCGTCGGGTCGAGAGCGCGCGGACACGTCGCAAAAATACGCAAAAGCACACCCGTCGGAGCCGGTTTTTCGGAATTTTTGTTCAACAAAGCTTCTTCCCCAGCGAAAAAAGGGGGTGAACAAGAAATTTCATCCCCACCGAAAACAAAAAAGGGGGTGGGATGAAAAATAAATGATCAATGAAACTCACTGAATGTTGCACCAAAACAGATTATTCATACACACACACACACTAGCGCGCCCACGAGAGATTTTCACACAGAGAGGAGAAAGTTTGTTTAAACCGCACACCACCCGGACGGACACACACCCCACCCCCTTTCCCCAACCTCGATACCGATCTCTGTGTGTGGCTGGATTCTTTCACCTTGACGCACACACGACGGCGGCCCGCTTTCGACGATTCCCCTGGTGTGCCACTGGAGCCGGGCTGCAGTGGATGGTAGAAAGGCGGCGGCTGCGGCTGCGGCGGCGGGAGGTCGATTGGTTCGAATTCCAATGTAGGTAGGTCCGCGTCACACGCACTACGAGGGGGTAGGATCGGATCGCACAACTGACCGCAACGCGGGCGCGTGTCACTACTCGGCGAGCTGCTGGCAACAAATAGTGGCCGATTGGGATTGGACCGTCCACGTTCCGGTCGTAAACAGGTCTTTTTTTCTGCGGGCGCAAGCGGTGGGAGTCGAATGTAAACAACGGCCGCTGAGGGGATGACAGCTGGCACTGTCAGGTTTGCGGTACAGTTCCATCCAAAAAAGTAGCAGAAGGTGATGTAATTTTGGATGATATTTGGACTAATTTTGGAACCAAGGTTGGAGTTGGTGTTGATGAGAAAAGTCTCTAAAATATTATTCGTAGAACCGGTACTGAACATATCCCATGCTAAATCTTTATAAAAGCATTTTCTGGGGGAGATCTGGTGGACTATCTAACATAGTGATGGGTCATACGCCCAAGTAGCCTTAAGAAACTTTATTTGATTATTAACAGTGTTTTAAAGCCTTTAAA